>JASDQU010505980.1:69286-80606 GCA_032191745.1 Picea mariana | reverse complement strand
AATAATGCCCAAGATATCACACAATGTAAAAAGATAAAACAAGACTGTGTATATATAATACACATGGTATAAATTACTGTTAGTATAACGAATGCAGGATAAATTAAAATTAGGTATATTATCTACATATATACCTAAAATTATATGGATCATCAATATGTTTAATAAATATGGGATAAATAAATAAACATGATAAATATTGTATTTAACATGTAAATAACAAAATAAAAGAGTAAAAGTTGTTTTTAATTTTTAAAGGAAAATAAGCGAAAAAAATTTGAGGGGAAATTTTGCAGGGAAAAATTTGAGGGGGAAATTTTGGAGGGAATATTTTGGGGTGAAATTTTGGGGGGGATATTTTGGAAGGGATTTTTTTTTTTTTGAGGGGAGGGGGGGGGATTTAGAGGGAAAAGATCATTATGCATGTAATAACGTCATAGGGAGGGTGAACATTTGTATCATTCTATGTTCTCAGAGAGAAGGGATGGCTTTGTCAGATAAAAACGATTTTATTTCTGAGACATCAACAAATTGTTCACATACCTCTTTTGTTGGGACTAAGAAATGAGATAGGAATGTTTGTAATGCAAATGAGGTGTCATATTTTTCAGCGAGTCAGAATTTTGATCATAGTGCAAACAATTTTATTCAACATGCTCTTCATGAAATTCCTAAATCAGAGGACTTTGAAGGCACCGATGATGAAGATGATGAATATGATGGTGATAAATCTATTCAACAATTTAATAGTAATGAAAATAATCAAAATGTAGGTCAAAGTGGAGATTATGATCAATGTTTAAATGATTGGGATGAAAATTTTCCTCCAAGTGAGGAGTTTCAAGGTACCGATGAATATTTCCAAGGAACCAATGAAAATGATGGAGAAATTCCCTCAAGTGGAAATTTTAAAAGCAGTGAAGATGATTATGACAGTGGTGAACACTTTTTCTCGAGTGGGGAATTTAAAGATAACAATGTTGGTGATGATGAATTTCCTCCAAGTGAGGATTTTTAAGGTACTAATGAATATTTTCCTCCAAGTGAGGATTTCCAAGGCACAAACGAGGATCATGAAGAATTCCCCCCAAGTGGGGATTTTAAAAGTAATGACGACGATTATGGAAATGCTAGATAATCTTTCTCGAATGAGGAATTTAAAAGAAGCAATGTTGGTGATGATGATTTTCCTCCAAGTGAGGATTTTCAAGGTACCGATGAGGATAATGAATATTTTCCTCCAAGTGAGGATTTTCAAGCCAGTAATGAGGATGATGAAGAATATCTCTCAAGTGGCAATTTTCAAAGTAATGAAGATGATTACATCATTGGTGGACACTCTTTCCCTAGTGATAAATTAAAAATCAACAATGTTGATGTTGATTTTCCTCCAAGTGAGTATTTTCAAGATACTGATGAAGATTTTCAAGGTACTAAGCAGGGTGGTGAAAATTTTCACTCAAGTGGGGATTTTGAAAGCAATGAAGATGATTATGTCAATGGTGGACACAATGTTGATGATGATATTCCTACAAATTATTATGTTTATTATGATGTTCTCAATCATTCAACTGCAACAAATCAAGGTGATCGACATTCTGTAGTTCATTCTCCTGACAATGTTTTTCTTGATACTCCTTGTGGTGATAAGGAAAATCCTTCTAGTGAGGATGATGAAATAGTGGAGACATTGCAAAGAAATGTTGAGTCTAGGATCAAGATTAGACCTTTTTATATCAATCCAAATCATTCTAGTTATACAAGGTCTAAGAAATAATTTCTCACTAAATCAATTTCCATAAGTGAATTGATTTCAAGTGAATGTTGTCAAAAGAATTGTTTGAAAATCATGGAATACATGCATGCCTTGAATAAAAGGAAGACATAGTTTTCAATGACTAAGAGCATGAAAAATTCATAATTGATGGGGTGCATGATCTCCACCAATATAGGATATGCTTATCGCATTGGGAATATTTAACTTTGTAGAAAGGCTTTCAAAAAAGTTCACTCAATTCGTAATCTTTGTCTATCAAGAATCCAAACAAGGTTGGAAAAATATCCTTCATTTTATTCAAAGGTACATCATGGACAAGAGAGTGGGCCATTTACAAACACTACATTGTCATGGATGCATGATTTATTTTCTAAACATGGAGAGTGTATGCCATATAGAGACACAATACATATTCCAAATAATTTCTCAAGGAGAGAAATCTACAACTTGTACAAAGGATATGTTGAAGGTGTTTAAGGAAATGGTAATTTTATTACATATGCATATTTTGCAAGAATATGGAAGAAACAATTCAACAATGTCCGTATTCCTAAGAAGTCAAGGATGAGGATTTGTAGTATATGTGCTACTCTTAAATCAAGAAGAGATAAATATGAAGGGGCAGAACGAGGTATGTATTTACTATTTTTTTTTTAAATTGAATAGTTATCAACTATGAAAACATACGATCAATATTTTCATTTTATGTCATGTGTAGATTCCATAGTCAGAGCACTTCAAGAACATCGAAATCAACAATCAAGTGAAATATAAAAGTTGTACAAACATCGGAAGAAGTGTTATGATGCTCCAAACAAATATTTAGGTATGATAATTGATGGCGTGGACCAGAGCAAAACACTTCTACCACATTTTGTCTATACACTCAAAAATTTATAGGAAGAGAATTTCATTTAGTTTTATTTGGTTGGCTGTATGGTTTTCAATGGAAAAATGTGTCGAGGGGTTTACTTCACAACTACAAATATTCATAATGATGCAAATCTGACCATTACCATAATTCATCATGTGCCCACTCACTGGTCTAGAAATCTTCCTCAAGTTCTCTATCTACAGTTGGAAAACACTAGTCGTGAAAATAAAAATCAAATTGTGTTTGGATATCCAAGCATGCTTGCTGAAATGGGAATCTTTCAAAAGGTGAAAGTTGGTTTCCTTTTTGTTGGACACACTCATGATCATATTGATCAAATGTTCAGTCATTTTTCAGTAATATTGAAGAGGAAAAATGTTGGAAGTCTACCATCATTGAGTGAATGTATTAAGAAAACATACATTCCAGAGCTTGTTTTTCATATATTAGAAGAAACTGTTGACATGAAAAGATTTATTCAGGGATTGCATCATGAAGAAAAATGTATTGAGAAGCTTAATGACATTAGCTTCCAACATCAATTTTGTTTCAAAAAAATTGACGGGAAAACACTTATATGGGGAAAGAAGTATTCAACTACTACAGAATGGGGGCCTTCATCAGGTTTATGATTTTTGAATTTCATTGCAGATCGTCTAATATTTGTATCAAAGTTATTATTTTTACAATCAATTGCTGAAATCCATAATGCATAGAGGCGTAATAGAGATGTAGATTACTCTAAATGCCTGGAAGAAATAAAAAAATCCATTAAGGATACATATGAGTACTTTGATGTTGATGATTATGTTTGGTTGGATTATTTTTTCAATAGTCAAAGTGATATAATTTCAATCTCAACAAATGAAGATAAAATGTCGAAGACTCCATTTCATTGGCCACAAAATATGCCAAATGAATCTGAAGAAACAAACATTGTTGAAGTTCAACAAGAATCTCAAGGTGCTATTGAGTTTACACAAGCAGAGGAAAGAGAAATGTATATTGGTTTGTGAAGGTCACATGCATAAGATGAAGCCGTGGAATACCTTTACAAGGGTTCGATACAAGATATTAAGGAGGGTAGCATGATTGCAGTTTTAGCAATTGAAGATCCAAATGGTTATCCATTATGGATTGGAAAGGTTATAAATATTGATAAATAAAATGGTGATGTTATTGCAATTGAATTGCATTGGTATGCAACAAGTACACACCCATTCAATGGTTTTTACAAGCCAAAGATGGTGGTTGAGAAACATGTCAATAGAAAAAGAAAAAGAAAGGGTCAAAATACAACTCGTCGTCGCACTGACCTCTTAAAATTAGATGATGTTGACATACTTGTTTATGACTTCAATTTGACAAAGAGAGGAACTCTTCACTCCAAGACAACAAATATTATTAAGAGGTTGTTGCCACAAGAAATAAATTTAAGATGGGAGTCTACTGAACCTAGTCGTAGATATAAAAGAAATTTGACATCTGAAATGTTGGGCATGCATGTAGACTCAGATGATGCATTCATTGACAATAGAGAAGAGTATCGATAATCTACATCTTCATACAATCATTCATCTCAAGACAATGTAGACTCTGATGGTATTTCATAAACCATGAGTCAATCTGAATAAGTGTATTAAACATTTTATGCATTTTTGATCCATATGTTGTTTGTATGGTAACTGGAAATGAGCATTGAACTTACATCGATCTCACATGAAGTTATGAATATTTTATTATGTTTTATGAATGATATGTTTTTTATTATGGATAATGTAATAAAATTTCTTAGCTCATATGTTTTGAATATGGACAATATAACAATACTTTTAAGAAATAATTTATGTTTCATTCAATGTAACTTGTATTTACTTTTATTAATTATAAGTAAAAAAAATTATTAAAAAGTGATGTTGAATTTTTAAAGTATATTGTGATATTTTCATAACATTATGTATTACCTTGTGCTTTGAGTGATAATGAGATTTAAAAAGTAAACATTTAAGGGTTGATTTTATGTTTTTTTTACAGTAATGATGAGTTCTTTTATCACTTTATAAAAATGTGTCATTTTCATACCCCAATTTTAGAATGGGTGCTACCAGTAGCAGTACTTTTCAATTTGATGGTTGATTTTGAGGTTTTGGTTTTAATGGTACCAAGTGCTAAAAATACTATTTCAAATTATCTCAAATTTTAATGTTTTGAAAAGAAAAAAAAATTCCCAAAACATATATATATATATTTAGGTGCTTATTTTAAGGTTTTTCTAAGCTATTGTTTGAGTTTTGAAGGCCATGTTTGAAAAATGTTGTAATTTTGACCCAGTTTAAAAAAACGAAGCTACCAGTAGCACCATTTTTTGATTTGGGGGGTTGATTTTGATGTTTTTTATGAAAAAACATGGGTTTTTTGGGCCAGAGTTCTCGTTTTGAGGTCACAGTTCTCATGAAGTCGATAACTATGTTCTTTGAATTTGCAAAGAATATAACAACCCAACATTCTGTAACTTGTATTCTTTTTTGAAACCGAGAGATTTTTTTGGAAATATGGCAATACAGGTTGTCATTGATGGCATTGGCATTGACAATATTAACTCTACTACATAATCATGACTGATATAGGGATACTAAGGCTTCATACAGTTCAGACATGTTGATATTATGGTAACTGTGATGACATTGACAGATGTGAAGAACATGATGACATATCTATGTTGACAGATCCATTGATAAGACCTCGGCTTGCTAATGATGGTCTTTGCCTATCCTGGTGTTCATACTGACTATCCTATTACTGATCTTACAACATAGGTGTTTTCTAGTAGACCTCTACTTGGTAAATGATTCAAATATCTTTCAGACTCTTTAAGTACAGGGAGCCCCACATGCCTTACAAAGGTTCTTGGTATTTATCAAGTTACTACAAAATAATGCAAAAGGTGGAAAAGAGGTTAGGATGGATCTCATGGAAATGGAGAATATTTTGTTTAGGAGGAATTATAGTGGCAATGACATAAATAAGTATAAATAATTCTTTCAGTAGTTACTATGAGGAGGAGACTCTAAATTGTGATAGCATTATAAAGGATGGTTGTTATGAGATGAGTTGCATGCATTAAATCTCCAGTAAAAAAAAAGGGTCAAGAGTCAGTCAATCAAATCATAATCATTCCAACATTGGATCAATTATTTCCATAGATCCTGATCAAAAAGTTTCTATTAGTGTTGTCATTGGAGCTGATCATAGATCATAGATCCATGTGAAGTGAGTTGTTTGATGTTGCTGGAGCTCAATCAATGAATCTTGCGATGGAATTGACTGTAAGACTGAGGTGAAGAAGATTCAGTGACACATGATCTTAAAGTTCTTGTGTGAGCATAATTAATGTTCCAGGCATAATGTTCCAGGTATGAAATAAATCTTTTGTTGAGTCAATTTCAAAGGTGAAGCTGAAGTAAATGCAAAAGTTCAAGAGTAATTGAGTTATTAAGGTTGTCAAAGTTAATGACAAAATCCATATAATCTATTTGGTCAAAGTCTTGCTTGGAGTAAAGATGAAGTTATGGAAATAGGCAGATCGACCTTCATCTAGGCTGTTGGAGACAACAATCTCAAGGGTGTGCATGCATTCAAAATCCTAGATCGGTCACCGCAATGCAAAAATGATTCAGACCAACTTTCCCTAGTTGAGATGAAGGATTTGAAGGACAAAAAAAAACGATGTTACCGACCGCAGCGAAATGTCCAAGCACATGAAGCTTCTCTGACTTACAAATATGATGACATGTGATCGATCCCATGCTTCTTATTGAGTCGGCATTTGAAGAAGGAAATTGTAGGCTTGACAGAATGAATGTCAATTACATGGAGGAAGGCATGCAGACAAGTATGGAAGCTATCCTTATGGTATAGGAACACAACCATCCCCATATACTGTTACTGCAAATTGGAAAAGGATGACACATTGGATGTTGGATATCGCCATAGTTTCTATGGGAAGGAGGAATTATTTTGCAGGGAAGAGAGGCGAAAGGAGTTTAAATAATGCAGACAAGAAGAATCAATAATCGTCCGATTGACGGTGCTGATTAACCCAGTTGTTGGGATTTATCCCACATGCTTAGTGCAAAAAGTTTTTTAGTGGTTTATAACCATAGTTCTCTCCATAACATATCGACATGTAGTGCAAGGGTATGGTGGGGGCTATGGGTGCTTGGACTTCACACAAATATCACCAGTCCAGAGCCCGGGATGACCTGTCAGGCCCCCCTACCTTTTGGTCAAATCGACAATAACCATTGGATTATTTTATTTTATATATATCTATACAGGATGTCGATCATATGGGTGACCATGGGCTTAAGGTCCGTTTGTTAATTCGGTTGGAAAAACCAACGAGTGAAACTGCCTATTTTGTTAGAGTATTTGGCACAAAGCCAAGTATGGAGGGTCACCAATGTTTGCTACCAAGTGTATAAATGTTCGGATGTTGAGACCACTCTTCCTATCGGAGTTTTGGCATACTGCCATTTGTGGAGGTTTCCCAAAAACAAGTTAGAACCCCAAACAACACCACATATTTCACAGTCACGATTTGGAAAAATGACAGAGATCATTATGAACATGGATAAGAAGATAACAAAGGATATATAAACCCCATCATACCTGCTAAATGGTGTACATGATGTCATATGTTCTCCAAAATGAATAAAACCCTATAGTAACACAAAGAATAGTAAGTTGCACGAAAAAAAATAACTGTGTTATGTTGATTAAATATTGACTAATAACTGTGTTAGCATTAATAGATGGTAATTTATATGAAGAGGTATGATGGTTGTGAAGAGTTGTGTTGAAGATTTTAAATACTTATATATATAACTGAGATGTGAATGAGATGAGGGGATGATACAAAGAAACAATTATGATGTATAGTGTTTGATATAGAAGACCTTTATAGGATTGAAAAAGATACATTGAATATCAGTAGACAGAAGTAGAGAGAGGAGTAGTCAAGACTTGATACAAAAGTTTTTCCAGACTCAAAAATTAAGGGTGGTTGGAAAGTCAAGGGTAGGTTGGAGCCTGTAGGGGAGTAGGTGCTTCCTTGTTAGTTGTAGCTAACTAAACAAGGGACTGAACCCTCCTACCATTTGGAGCTGGTGAACATGGGTGTGGGTGCATCCTAATCAATGGGTGCCGATCTAAGAGGAAGAATATCTTCCTTCTATGTATCTTGTAAAACATAATTTTGCAGTTAATAGAAAAGTGTTTGTGGTTTTCCCAATTGGGTTCCACGATAAAATACCGCGTTAAAATTTTATGGCATTAACAAAAGAAAAATTAATAAATTATTCTATCACTGATTCACCCACCCCCTCTTATTGACATGATCTAGTCCTTCAATTGGTACCAGAGCAGGTCTCTTCACTGAAGGTTTAAATCACTTGAAGAGAAATATACATTGGATTAAATCACTTGAAGAGAAATATACATTGGAATGGATCAACAGTTGAAGATGTCATTAAAATTCCCCCTATTTGATGGTGAAGACTATGTTTTTTGGAGTGTTAGAATGAAAAGATATCTAACTTCCATTGGACTGGAAGTATGGACATTAGTTGAAAAAGGATATGATGTTCCAAAAGTCACTCCCACAAAAACAGAAGATAAGAAGAAATTTTGGGAACATGCAAAGGCTCTAAACCACTACAAGATGGACTAAGGAAGAAGATCCTTGCTAAAGTATTAAATTGTAAAAATACAAAACATCTCTGGGATAATTTGGAAACTATATATGCAGGAGATTCCAAGGTAAAGAGGACCAAACTTCAGACTCTCAAAATACAATATGAAGGTCTAAAAATGAAGGATGAAGAAAATATCTCAGAGTACTTCGAAAGAGTTGATAATATTGTTAATGCAATCATAGGTTTGGGAGTAGAAGTGTAAGACAATGAGTTAGTTGAAAATATACTAAGAACACTACCTATGCTGTATAATCCTAAAGTGTTCACTCTTGAAGATCAAGAAAATATAGATCAACTCACCATGGATGAATTGTATGGAATCCTCACAACCTATGAGTTAATATTAGGTCATGAGAGCCTCCCAAAAGGAGAGGCATCTTTCAAGGTGCTCAATTAAAAAAAAAATCTGAAGAAAAAACCTCAAACCAACCATCATGAAGAATCTGATGTAGAAGAAGCCAATTTTATTAAAAAACTTCAGAAAGGATCAAGGAGGTACAAAGACAATCTTCCTTTCAAATGTTTTAATTGTGGCATGGTTGGACACTTTGCAACCAAGTGTCCCTATCCCAAGGAGGACCCTGAATTTGAAGAAGACTCAAATAAACAATACAAGAAGAAGGGATAACCCAAGTACAATAAATTTTTTTACAAAGGGAAAAATAATAAAGAAGAAAACAATAGTTCATCAGAGTCTAGTGACATTGATGATGATGAAGTCCTTTTTCTAAGTATTGAAGAGCCTAATGAGATAGAATAAATTGAGAATGAGGAAGAGTCAGAAGATGAAGCAGAGGTTAATATGGAAGAAGAACTTCTCATTGCCTTGGATGAATTAAGAAGATACTTGGAAAAACATGAACAGAAAGAAAAAAAGATGGAGAAACTCATGAGCAACATGAAAAACCAAATCCTAAAAGAAAATAGGATGGAAGAAAGTCTGGAAAAATCTCTTAAAAAGAAACAAATAACTTGTGAAAGAATGGAGGCAGAATTAGTTTACCTAAGAAAACAACTTGATGCAAAACTTATTCAAACAAGATATGAAAATAACTCTAAAATCTTAGGTAAGATTATTACCACACAAAAGGTTTCAAGTAACAAAAATGGAGTAGGTTATTCTAAGGAAGAAAACCAAGTTAACTCAAAATCTTAGGCAGCTGCTCTCCTCAATACATTCAAGAAGAAAGATGAATAAATGACAAGTAATGATTAGAACTCCAGAGGACTACTTCTGTATACAACAGGTAATTTTTTTTTTCGCAAGACTAAATAAGCATCAACCATTCACTACTGACCCATTCACTACTGACCTTTCATTTCGTGCAAGAATAAATATCCCGACAATCAATCATTACCTTAATCTTCATCTAAAGGGTGCGTTAAGGGCGAACGTTGAAATTAAACACCTAAATTTTTTTCATGCCTCATCAACATTTAGTGCGTGCTAAAATATAACTAATAATCACAACAATTCCAAGGTGCAGGTAATATATTCATGCGACTGATCTCTCTTAATCCTCAAATTCAAGGTGCGGTCGAAGGCTCTACTACAATCCAACATCAACATCGAAATGCAATTAACGTCTGTGGAATCCTCCCACCATATTTCTTCAAATAACACTGTCAAGATGACACTCAATAACATCTCAAGATACCCAACAAATATGCATTGTAACCACCCAAGTCACGTAACGATTTTTCCTTTCTTAAAATTTATAGGATACAATAATTCAAGGTAAGAATCGGTCAATCAAATTCAAGAAGAGTTAAAAAGGAAAATCTTAGAAAATACGTCATTTGTGAATATCCAAGGAGAATATCTAAACGTTGTTTCCCTGAACATCCAGATGTTTCTTTGACTACGCACCTATCCATGCATTGCGACTCAACTAAATAAATCCCAACCTTGAGTCTAAATGACTTGACAATTACAATTACAAGTCCAAAATTCAGTTTCCCTGAATGATAGTTCTGGGAGATGTTCAGACACTCATCCTGGGAGCAATTATACGCCAAGTCCTTCATATGCAAAAGATCTCTAATAAAAACTATCTCAGTGAAAAGTACTGCTGTCTATCATACACTAGATAAAAACGCTGTCTAAAAACACTTGAAACACAAGATCACTGTTAGTATTGAATTCGCAGGCAGCCTCTTGGTATATAAGAAATTTGCAGTCACAATCTCAGTATAATGGGATTTGCCTTAGATCTCTGTTTATTAAACATTAATAAAGTTTGTTGTCAAAAGAAAATCTAATAAATTAGTGGTTGATCGAGGTATTTACCGTCCTTGCTGGCCATTAATATAATTATTGTCTTTAATACCTCACCATACATTTGCTTAATTTTAAGTATATAGTTTTCAAAGGAAATAACAAAATAAAGAATTTAACAAGGAATAATGATACAGTTCGCTGCCTATTTAAAGGAATTAATCTACACATTTTCCGTCTCATTAATTCACTGTCATAATAATTTCGCCGTCATAAAATCTAGATTTCTGTCATAATAATTTCGCTGTCATAATAATATAATCATCTCTCTATTTAAACTGGCACCACCATAATAAATTCGCTGTAAAAAAAACGTTACCCAACCGCTGTCTAAATATTTAAAGGCGCTGTCTATTAACGGGTCTTCTTAACAAATATACTGATAAACTATTAATGATATCGCTGGGTAAGCAATAAGATCCAGAACTAGGATGAATAGATATTGCTATGTGAATATGATCTTTACACTGTACCGCTGCCCAAATTATTGCCGTTAATTATATTTGCTGTCATAATGAATACAAATCATTGTGATACATCATACAAAAACGCCCCCACATTGAAAACGCCCCCACATTTAATCGCTTGTGTTATCATGACAATGGCTGGAATTAACATAAAATAACTATCAATAA
>JASDQU010505980.1:55969-67360 GCA_032191745.1 Picea mariana | reverse complement strand
TACCTAGATTTTAATTTCGAGGTTGAGCAACTTTTTATTAGGGAAATTGTTTTTAAATCTTTCTTATCACGTTATTCATTCCAAGTCCATCTAGGTTTATTCGTTTATTAATTAACAATGCTACGTTCCCTTTAGAACGCACTAGGTTCTCCAAGGGTTCCACTCGCCCCCTTCTGTTTCCCTTGCGCGACGTGCCCTTCAGGACGCACTACATGCTCCAAGGGTGCCACTCACCTCATCCCGTTTTTCTTGCGTGACGTGCCCTTCAGGATGCACCATGTGCTCCAAGGGTGCCACTCACCTCTTGACTGACTTGGTAGACATAAAAAACCCCTAGAGTCAATACTCCACCAGGTGATCTTATGGGAGACTAAGGGCCTCTAAGGAATAAGGCCCCTACCTTATTGCGTGCCCCTTAGAATCATCGTGAGTGACTGTCGCAGTTTGCTCTCACGACATCGTGAGTCTTATCGAACTAGGTAGTCGTTAACCTACAGTTCGAGCCATGATGGGAGTGCTAGTAGGCTGTGGCAGGGATGCTATCCACACCTCTCCTTCAACGTCTCTGGTAGTCATGCATGACCCCTCTACTCTACATGTGAGTCTGGTCGACAAGCTATCGTCAGACTGCATCATCAATGAATTATGTCAGAAATGAGATCCATAATCATAACATCTAATCAGATGCACATATGTCATATATACAACAATAAAAATCAATAGTCACTCCGTGACTCGATCCAGAGTCCAAGGGTTTCATCGATGCCTCTGCATCTTTGAGGTCCAAAATCCTACACACTCTGGAGAATCGAGTCAATAGCACCTGTCTAAGTCAATACAACAAAATAACATAATAATCACATCAATAATGCCTCATAATCATAATCAACGACCAATAATGTAAAAATCCAGACCACTTGCAAGCAAGTGTCCTCAAAGAATAAGTTCGCTCAGTGTGCATAAGGGCGGGATGTTACAACTTCCAACCATCAAGAAAGAATATAAGACAACACCAAAGAAGGTTTATCAAAACAAGTATCCTCACATTTTCTTTGTTTATTTCTTTGCATGCTCTAATTTCATACACAAAGCTATGAATTGTAGAGCATATGGAAGGAAAAACTTGAGGGTTAAGAACTATAACCTTAAATATAACCAAACAATAGATCAAGTTAAAAGAAGATATTATAACTCCTTTGCACCTCTACAAGAAGGGAACCTAGAATTCTTTAGATGTCATAATTATGGACATAAAGCAAGTAGTTGCAGATTAATGGAAGTCTCAGAAAAACCAAAGTTCATTAAAGAGCAAAAGAAGCTTTGGAAAAAAAAAACATCAAAAGAGGAATGTTTTATTGCCTTGAAAGCCCAAGATAAAGAAGATCTCTAGCATGTTGACAGTGGGTGCTCAAAACATATGACATGAAACAAAGACAAGTTTTTTAACTTAAAGAAACAAAAGGGTAAAGTCACATTTGGTGACAATGCTTTAGGTAACATACTTGGGAAAGGCACTGCGAGTTTGGAAAAAAACAAAGCCAAGGATGTGTTGCTTGTTGGAAAATTTAAACCTAGCCTATTAAGTGTCAGTCAAACCTGTGATCAGGGGCACATTTGCATCTTTGATTCCCAGAAATGTGAGAATAGGAGAGAGGACTCAGGAAAATTGGTTGGTACTGCTCCTAGAACTCCCGAGAATGTATATATACTAAATACAAAATTGAATGAGGAGTGTCATATAAATTTAGTAGATGAAAATTTGCTATGGCATAGAAGGTTGGGGCACATTAACTTTGACAATTTAGTGAAAGTCAACAATCATGGGGAAGTAAGAAACTTGCCAAAGATCGCAAAGCCCTCAAATCCTATATGTGGACACTATCAACTAGGGAAGCAAACTAGAATAAGGTTCGAAACAAAAGAATACTCAACCTCAAAACCTTTAGAGCTTGTTCACACCGAACTCTATGGACCTACAAGGACCAAGAGTTTGCAAGGAGAGTCCTACTTTATTCTGTTCATTGATGATTTTACTAGAATGGGTTAGGTATGTCTTCTCAAGGAAAAATAAAAAACACTTAATAAATTCAAAGCTTTTAAGACCCTTGTTGAAAATGAAAAAGAGACAAAAATCAAATGTCTTAGATCAGACAATGGTGGTAAGTTCACCTCAAAAGAGTTTGATCTCTTTTGTGAAACCCATGGAATAAAAAGAAAATTCTCTGCTTTTAGAACACCTCAAAAAAATGGGATTTCTGAGAGAAGGAATAGAACAGTCTAGGAGGCTGCAAGAACTATGCTCAATGAAGAAAAAATATCTGATGGATATTGGAGGGAAGATGTAAGCACAACAATATACATATTAAATAGAGGTCAGCTCAGGATGAGAATCTCAAAAAATTTGATGCTAGATTTGATGCAGGTATCTTTCTTGGATATGTTTCTACCAAGAAATCATACAGATGCTACAATCTTAGATTACATTAGATTGTTGAGAGTGCACATATCAAGGTGGATGATTTAAAAAAAATAAGGATCAAACATCAAGAGACCATACTTGACAATGAAGATGAAGATGATGAGTCAGTTGGTACACAAGCATAAGAAGTAGAAGAGAATAAAGAAGAAAAGGAAGAGGATGCTATGGATACTAGTGAAGACGAGGAAGATATTCAAGAAGAATAGATAAGAGAAGAATCCCTAAGAAGAGACACAAAGACACCCTCAAGAATAACTCAAAAGAATTATCCCGAAGAACTGATTATTCGAAATAAAAGCAATGGAGTGCAGACAAGAAGACAACTTTATATCAGGCATAAATAACACTTTTGTCACATATTGATCCCAACTAAATCAAAGAGGCATGCAAATATGAGAATTGGGTCAATGCTATGAATGAAGAATTAGACCAGATTGAAAAAAATCAAACTTGGGAACTGGTTCCAAGACCAAAAAATAAGAATATCATTGGAACTAAATGGGTGTTTAAAAACAAAGTGAATGAGAATGGGCAAGTAATCAGGAACAAAGCCAGATTGGTATGTAAAGGGTATGCTTAGGTTGAAGGGATATACTTTGAAGAAACCTTTGCACTTGTAGCCAGATTAGAGGCAATTAGGATGTTCTTAGCCTTCGCCAGCTACAAAAAATTTAAAGTATACCAGATGGATGTCAAGTCAGAATTTATCAATTGAAACTTAGAAGAGGAAGTCTATATTGAGAAGCTAGAAGGATTTCAATTAACTAACAAAGGAGACTATGTCTTTAAACTAAAGAAAACACTCTATGGGCTAAAACAAGCACCCAGAGCATGGTATGCAAGGCTAGATTCTTATTTACAAGTACAAGGCCTCAAAAGAGGATCAACACACAACAATATTTATTGTAAAATTATTGGTGATAACATGATTATTGTGGAAGTATATGTTGATGATATTATATTTGGGAGTGATGATGAAAAAATGAGTAAGGAATTTGCTAGGAGTATACAACACGAATTTGAAATGTCCTTGCTTGGTGAACTGGATTTCTTTCTAGGATTACAAATAATACAGTCCAAAAGGGGATTATTTATCCATTAGTCCAAGTATATTAAAGATATGCTTAAGAAATTCTAGTTAGAGGATTGTAAACCTGTTCATACACCTATGACATTTGGAAGCAAACTAATAAAGGAAGATGAGTCAAAAGATGTAGATACAAAACACTACAGATCAATGATTGAGTGTTTACTGTATGTAACAACTTCCAGACCTGATGTCAAGCAAGCTGTTGGGATGGTGGCTAGATTCCAAGAAGCACCAAAAGAGAGCCATGTTCAAGCTGTGAAAATAATATTTTGGTATTTAAAAGGAACCATAGATCTTGGTTTGTGGTACCCTAGCAAGGATTCATTCTCTTTAAAGGCCTATTCAGATGCAGATTGGGAAGGTTGTGTAGATGATAGAAAAAGTACAAGTGGAGGAGGATTCTTCCTGGGAGAATCATTGGTAGCTTGGATAAGCAAGAAACAATCCTCAATTTCTCTATCTACCACTGAAGCTGAGTATATTGCAACAACAGAATGTTGCACACAAGTGGAATGGATGAAACAAACCTTACAATACATAAAAATAGTGTTTGAAGAACCCACTACTATCTACTGTGATAATACAAGTGCTATAAATCTCTCCAAGAACCCTGCCCATCACTCCAAATCAAACACATTCCAATAAAAAACCACTATCTAAGAGATCAAGGTGAAAATAAGAACACTAAATTGGAATATGTCCCAACACAAGAAAATGTTGCAAATAGTTTCACTAAACCCTTAAGTAGAGATGTATTTGAATATCTCAGGAAAATATTGGGAGTAGTCTATCTTCCAATCTAATCTTTCAAGAAAAAATGCATCAATTGGCATCAATTTAGGGGGAGATAGTTATCAAAGTAAGGGGGAGATAGCTATCAAAGTAAGGGGGAGTCATTCAACCCTTTTCCCTTGATGTCAAAGGGGGAGAAATGAAAATAGTTTGGCCATCAATGCCAAAGGGGAGATTGTTGGCAATATGGCAATACAGGTTTGCATTGATGGCATTGGCATTGACAATATTAACTATACTGCATAATCATGACTGCTATAGGGATACTAAGGCTGCATATAGTTCAGACATGTTGATATTATGGTAACTGTGATGACATTGACAGATGTGAAAAACATGATGACATATCTATGTTGACAAAGCCATTGATGATACCTCTTCTTGCCAATGATAGTGTTTTCCTATCCTGGTGTTCATACTGACTATTCTATTACCGACCTTACAACAAAGGTGTTTGCTAGTAGACCTCTTCTTGATAAATGATTCAAATATCTTTCAGATTCGTTAAGTACATGGAGCCCCACATGCCTTGCAAAGATTCTTAGTATTTATCAAGTTACTACAAAAGAATGCAAAAGGTGGAAAAGAGGTTAGGATGGATCTCATAGAAATGGAGAATCTTTTATTTATGAGGAATTACAGTGGAAATGACATAAATAAGTATAAACGATTATTTCAGTAGTTACTATGAGGAGGAGACTCTAAATTGTGATAGCATTATAAAAGATGGTTGTTATGAGATGAGTTGCATGCATTAAATCTTCAGTTCAAAAAAAGGGTCAAGAGTCAGTCAATCAAATCATAATCATTCCAGCATTGGAATAATTATTGACATGGATCCTGATAAGAAAGTTTCTAATAGTGTTTTCATTGGAGCTGATCATAGATCGTAGATCTGTGTGAAGTGAGTTGTTTGATGTTGCTGGTGCTCAATCAATGAAACCTGTGATGGAATTGACTGTAAGACTGAGGTGAAGAAGATCTAGTGACACATGATCTTAAAGTTCCTGTGCGAGCATAATTAATGTTCCAGGCATAATGTTCCAGATATGAAATAAATCTGTTATTGAGTCAATTTCAAAGGTGAAGTTGAAGTAAATGAAAAACTTCAAGAGTAATGGAGTTATTAAAGTTGTCAAAGTTAATGAAAAAATCCATATAATCTATTTGGTCAAAGTCTTGCTTGGAGTAAAGATGAAGTTCTGGAAATGGGCGGACTAACCTTCATCTAGGCTATCAGAGACAAAATTATCGAGGGTGTGCATGCATTCAAAATCCTAGATCACTCACCGTAATGCAATAGTGATTCAAATCAACTTTCCCTGGTTGAGATGGAGGATTTGAAGGACGGAAAAAATGATGTTACCAACCCCAGCGAAATTTCCAAGTGCGTGAAGCTTCTTCGAATTACAAATATGATACCATGTGATTGAGCCCATGTTGCTTATTGAGTCGACATTCAAAGAAGGAAATTGCAGGCTTGCCAGAATGAATGTCAATTACATGGAAGAAGGCATGCAAACAAGTATGGAAGCTATCCTTCTGGTACAAGAACACAACCATCCCCATATACTATTACTGCAAATTGGAAAAGGATGAGGCATTGGATGTTGTATACCTCCATAGTTTCTATGTGAAGTAGGAATTATTTCATAGGGAGGAGAGGCCAGAGGAGTTTAAAAAATGCAGACAAGAAGATTTAGCAACCGTTCGATCATGTGATCGACGATGTTGATTAACCTAGTCCTTGAGATTTATCCCACATGCTTAGTGTGAAATTTTTTTTAGTGGTTTATAACCATAGCTCTCTCCATAGCATATAAACACATAGTGCAACGGTATGGTGGGGGCTCTGGGTTCTTGGAATTCACATGAAGATCACTAGCTCAGAGCTCGGGACGACCTGTTAGGCTCCTTACCTTTTGGTAAAATCGACAATGACCGTTGGAAAAATATTATATATATATATATATATATATATATATATATATAGAGGATGTCGGTCATACGGGTGACCATGGGCTTAAGGTCCATTTGTTAATTCAGTTGGTGGAACCAATAAGTGAAACTACCTATTTTGTTGAAGTATTTGGCATAACACTAAGTCTGGAGAGTCACCAAAGTTTTATACCAAGTGTATAAATGTTCGGATGCTGAGAACACTCTTCCTATCAGAGTTTTGGCATATTGCCATTTGTGGAGGTTTTCCAAAACAAGTTAGAACCCTGCACAATGCCACAAATTTCACAGTCATGATTTGGCAAAATGACAGAGATCATTATGAGCATGGATCACTTGAAGAAGATAAAAGAGGCTATATAAACCTCATCATACCTTCTAAATGGTGTACATGCTATCATATGTTCTCCAAAATTAATAAAACCCTGTAGTAACACAGGGAAGAGTAAGCTGGACGAAAACAAAAAAAACACAGTTAGATTGAATCTTAGTTAAATCAATTATGCATTAAAAGATGGAGCTAAATCGATGAGGAGTAATAACTGTGTTATGTTGATTAAAGATTGACTAATAATTGTGTTAGCATTAATCAATTGTCATTTAGATGAAGAGGTGTGATGGTTGTGAAGAGTTGTGTTGAAGATTTTAAAGACTTATAAATGTAACTGAGATGTGAATGAGATTATAGAAAGCTGCAAAAACATTGAAGTTCAAAATATAGAATGATACATAGAAGTAGTTATGATGTCCAGTGTTTGATATAGAAGACCTTTATAGGAATGAAAAAGATACATTGAATATTAGTAGACAAAAGCAAAGAGAGGAGCAGTCAATACTTGACACAAAAGTTTTTCTAGATTCAGAAATTAAGGGTGGTTGGGAGGTGCAAGGGCAGGTTGGAGCCTGCAGGGGAGTAGGTGCTTCCTTGTCAGTTGTAGCTGAATAAATAGGGGGTTGAACCCTCCTACCAGTTGGAGCTGGTGAACAGGAGTGTGGGTGCATCCTGATCAGTGGGTGCTGATCTAAGAGGAAGAACATCTTCCTTATATGTATATTGTAAAACAAAATTTTGCAGCTAATAGGAAAGTGTTTGTGGTTTTCCCAATTGGGTTCCACGATAAAATATTGTGTTAAAATTTTATTGCATTAAAAAAAGAAAAATTGATCACTGATTCACCCCCCCTCTTAGTGACAGGATCTGGTCCTTCAGATTTCTAAACTCTCTTTCATAGACCCAGGGAAATAATGCCCATTTCCTCTTTGCACCAAGCAAAATTCACAACACTCACATACTTGGTCAAAGAGTCTGCTATGTTTTCCAACGTGTCTACTTTCTCCAGCAGTACCTTGTTTCTTTCCACTATATCTCTCAAGAAATGGTATTGTACATCAATGTTCTTAGTCTTGGAATGATAAGATGGGCTATTTTCCATAAATATTGCGCTTTGACTATCACAACTTATCTTCATATCTCTCTACTCAAACCTGATTCTTGAACACAACCTTTGCAACCATACTTCTTCTTTGCTTCCATGAGTGGTTGCCATGTATTCGGATTCTTTTGTTGACAAGGCTAATGACCACATTTCACCTACTCATCCAGCTTATTGCTCCACCGAACATCTTGAAAAACATATCCACTGGTCGATCTTCGACGATTCAGATCTCTAGCCTAGTTGGAATCGACAAAGCCCTATACATTTAATTCACTATCACCTCCAAGTTTTCCTTGGTAGCATATAACATAATATTTTATGCCACACAAATACTTGAATACTCTCTTGACAACTATCCAATGCTCCTTTCTATATGTCGACATGCATCTACTCATCACTCCCACTGCATGGGCAATGTATGGTCTAGTGCATACCATCGCATACATTAGAATACTGAAAACAATTGTATAGGGAACAAATGACATGTCCTCTATTTTCTTCTATGTCCTTGGGCATTGTTCAAAAATTATCCTTGCTCCCATAGGAATTGGAACCTTTCAAGATTGTTTCAATATACTTCTTCTGGTTCAACCAGATCTTTCTAGTTGCTCAATCTCTCTTGATCTCCATTCTCGAAATGAAGTTCATTGCTCCAAGATCCTTCATGTCAAAATTGGAGGATAACTGCTTCTTCACCTCCTTTATTGCGTTCATGTTATTTCCAATGAGCAACATGTCGTTGACATACAATTCTACATATATGAAATTCCTACCTTCTTATTTGGAATATATGTAGTGATCATTTTTTCTTCTCACAAATCCCAAACTAAGGATTTATGTGTCAAAATTTTGGTACCACATCCTTGGTGATTGATTTAGACCATAAAAAAATATTTTCAATTTGCACACCAAATCTTTCTTGCCCCTTACTACAAATCCTTTAGGATGTTTCATGTAGATTTCTTCTTCTAGGTCCCCATGTAGGAACACTATATTTACATTCATTTGTTCTATTTCCAGGTCAAATGATACATCCAGAGACATTAGTACTCTAATGGAAGTTAATTTTTCAATAGGGGAAAAAATCTCACCGAATTCGACTCCTTTGACTTGGGAATATCCTTTCTCTACTAGTCGAGCTTTGAATTTCTCGAATTGACTTGCGATGTTCATTTTCTTCTTGAATACCCACTTGATACCAATAAGGTTTCTTCCATTTGTTAACTCTACTAAATCCCATGTCTCATTTTTATGTAAGGATTCCATCTCTTCAACCATGGAATCCTTCCATAGTTTTCCCTTTGCTGAGTCGACTACCTCCTCGATCGACTTTGGCTCTTTGTTAGTGGTAGTTAACACAAATGCATAATGAAAGTCGGGAGGAATATACCTTTTGACTAGTTTTTTTACTCGTTATGAACTGCTTACAAATGGGGTCAGTTGTTCCACCTCTTCATCTGATTCAGTCGACTCATCTAAATCAACTTCTTCATTCCTCAGCTCAAACCACACCTTCTATGGATTATTCTCTATTTGAACCATCATTTAGACTCATAATTCCTTCCGACTTCTGTGAAGACCACATCTTGATTGTACACTATTTTCCTTGATGCAGGATCCTAGAGCTTATATCCTTTCATTCCTTCTTTGTATCTAATGGAAATACACTTGACTGCCTTCTTGTCTAGCTTGCTCCTCTTTTCCTTAGGAACGTGCACAAATGCATCACAACCAAATATTTTGAGATGTGAAACTGAAGGCTTCTTACCAGACCATACCTCATGTGGAGTCTATTCGACTAGTGCTGATGACGAAGACATATTCACTAGATGTTTTGAAATCTCGACTACCTCTGCCCAAAATTCTTGTGCAAGCCCAACATGATTGAGCATCCTCCTTGCCTTGTCCATCAATGTTATGTTCATTATCTCAAAAAATCCATTTTAATGTGGGGTATATGGTGTGATATTTTTGCGTGCTATGCGACACTGCTTGTAAAACCAATCAAATTACTTTCCAAAGAATTCACCACCATTGTCAGTTCTGAACACCTTAATCTTCTTGCCTGTCTAGTTTTCTACAAGATATTAAAACTCTTTGAATTTCTCAAAAACCTTTTTTTCTTCCTCATGAAATATATCCATTTCTTCCTGGAAAAATCATCTATGGAGGAGACATAATACTAGGATCCACCAAGTGAAGGAACTGAAATAGGGCCAAACACATTAATATGAACCAGTTCTAGAATCCCTTATTCCCTTGTTGCTCCAAATGGGAACCTCACCCGGTTTTTTTTCTTCCATATATACAATGTTCACAAAAGTCGACTTCTAAGTTACATTCAAGAAAATCTTTGACCATACCTTTGTTATGAATATCTCGAAGCATTTTTTCTCAAATATGTCCCATCCTCTCATGCGATAGCATGGTCAGGTTGTTTTGACAAGGACTTGTCGATTCGGTTTGAATCAACTAAGCCCGAGTCGAGTCGTGTCAAGTCGAAGTTGAGTCAACTTCAGGAACAATGATGTTGTTGCATCTAGTCAAGTCGAAATTCCCTAATAACTTGTATAGAGTTCCAATCCAAACTCATTTAAATAAGACCATCACACCTCTGACCATCTTCCATGTATCCTTCTTAAATAGAGTGTGCACCCCTACATCACTCATATTGATGAAAGATATCAGGTTTCTTGCCAAACCAAAATGTGTAGCACACCTAGAAGGGTTCTACTCCTCCCATCCTACAATGTCAGTCAAACTCTTCCTTGTCCGACAATTTCGGTTGTTGATTCAAGCCCAAGAACACTTCTCATCCTTCATATCATTTAGATTCATAAAACCATTCTCTATGTGGTGTCATATGATAGGATGATTATGATTTGATAAACCAAACATCTTTATCCAAATGTGTACTGGTCGACGCTAGGTACACATCGCCTCCCTTATCTGGAGTCATCTTTCTCTCAGTCTGCTTCTCATTGGATCCTGTATTGGATTCCTTTTCCTTCGAATTGTAGTCCATTTTGTAATGCCCAACTTTACCACATTTCCATCATCTTCTTGTTGTCGACTAAAGCAAGGATTTATATCTACCCTTTGACTTAGACTTTCTATCGAATAATTTTCCTTTATCTCTTTCAACCGATTGAACTCTCACCACTAATGCATCTTTGGTCGATCCTTCTATGTTCTTCCTTCTCATTTCTTCTGACAATAGATATGCAACCACTTCTTCTAGTGCTAATGTGGTTGAATTACTCCATATAGCCACGAATAAGCTATCCCAGGATTCTGGAAAAGAACATAATAGGATAACACATTTCTCCTCCTCAGTCATTTTAATATCCACATAAGATAACTAGCTTATAATGGTATTAAATGCATTTAAATTATCAGTCACTGAACAACCTCACTCATCCTCACAAGATACATCTTATTCCTAAGGAACAATTTATTTACTAGGGATTTTGATTGGTACAAGCTCCCCAACTAGTCCCATAGTTTCTTGGCTGAATCTTCAGCTGAGACATTCAACAACACTGAAACTACAAGACATTTTCGAATCATAATCCTTGTCCTTCTCTTGAGTTTTTCGAATTCTTCCCTCAACATACTTGTCGGGATGGTACCTG
>JASDQU010505979.1:3810-16769 GCA_032191745.1 Picea mariana | reverse complement strand
TTTTAATATTGTGCATTTCAAAATGATGGGCTTTAATAACTGGAGGACATCTCCCATTAAAATGAATAGACAGGCGAATATTATGGGATCTGGTAATTTCTTTTTGCCTGCATTTTGAATTTGCAAAATACTTTTTATTTTATTTTTTGCTTGTGCAGTTTTAATTTTCTTAAAAGCTTTGGCAAAGTTCACAAACGTGTCACCTACAAAGGCCTTGACATCATGTCCCTCTTTAATATTGTTCATATCTTAGATGTCATATTTTAGAATCTGCTTGGATATGAGAATTTTAATGTAATGATCCCAAGCCATTATGAAAGGATTATCATAGTTTTGGTGTCTTTTTAAAACTTTTTCTAAGTGAGATATTTCGTCAAACACTTTGTTGATCTACTTTTTAGATGTGTTTATATGTGTGTATGCAGCAAATAACAGAAAGAGATAACCATGGAACATACCTCAACCATATGCAACAAGATAGACAAGCCAAAACATCTCAATTCTTCTTTATTCATAAAATAGAGAAACCTGCTACAATGAAGATGCCGATCTGGAATGCTCAATAGATGGCCAAGAAGATAGACAATAGATAAGAGCTGCTACAAAATGCTCCCGCTAATACAAAAGATGCCTCCAAAGGCTGAATAAGAAATGAAGATCAATATAAACAGATCTGAATGCCAAACTCTCCAGCTGAAGAATGCCATGCTCCAATAGAAGGTTGAAACCCTCAATAAATTGGCCACACTGCCAAAAGTGTCCAATCACCCTAAGAAATATGCCAACTGATAGATCGGGTGATGGTAAGAACAACCCAGGTGCCCGAATCTCCAAGATCCCTCTCAATCTTTGTAGATCCCCACTGAATGGTGCACCCCACTAGATGACTGAAGCCCTAGATAACTCGGCCCTGATGAAGGAGGCCTCCAAATGCTCTGAAAATCTCCATAAATATAGATTGGGACACTGCAAGTCACTAGGTGAAGTCTCAGGGTTAGATCTGAAGTGTAACCCCTCCAAACGGACTAGATATGGATCTCAAAAACGCCCTCCTTCTCTTCAATTCGTCCCACTGCTCTAAGAAATAATCTGAACCATGAAACTCTCTCAGAAAGCACTAGGAAAGATGGAGAAGACCCTGCAAGAAGAACCCAAGTGATTGAATCTCCAAAAACCCTACCAATCTCCTACAACAAATCTCTATCCAAGGATGGTGCGCCCCTCTTGTTGGAAACCCTCAACTGGTGCGCCCTCTCTCTATCTGCACATGAAACTGATGTAGAACCCCCCTCCAACTGAGTATATCTAGAACTAGAATGGTGTGGGAGAGTATTGCATCTCTGGGACCAAGCTTGGTACAAGCTAGGTGGAATCTTTCACCACCGAATCATACTCTAGGGTTTGTTAAGTCAAAACCCTCAAAACCCCCAATGTTGGGCTCACTAGCTAAAAGCCAGATATCAAAATAAGACCATACATGAATGAATGAGTAGAGGCCCTTGCCTTTCCTTTATACTTTTGTCTCACCTTGTCCCTCCAAAGGGACTTTCATTTTATTAATAATTAATTAATTAATTAAATCACTTTAATCAATTAATTAACCTTTTTACCTTTGAAAAGATCCTTATCTCTCCTTGTGGCTTCCCTGGCCACTGAAAGTCACTTCTAGCCGTCCCATCTTGTGGTGTTTCTCCTCTCGATTCCAATGAGCTATTACACTGAGAGGTTCCTCCAAGTAATGTCCCCAAAATGACCTCTTTAGTGAATTCCATTGATTTATAGCTCAAAATAGTCAAAATCATGGAAATCGTCGGAATGCAATGAAACCAAAGCCAACCTATGCGAAATGGATCATAATGATGGAATATGATAATCAATGCAAGTTGGACCCCACAATGCCTCTCAAATACCCCTGTACTCGCTATAGAATGCATCTGGCTACTCTGGTCATCATAAATCTTTGCACTGTGATGATGTGGGACATTACAGTCCTCCCTACTAGAAAATTGCTTGTCCTCAAGCAATAACCAAATCATCTCAAATAAAATACTAGGATCCCATGTCCACCTGTGGGATACATAGTAGAATCCATCCAAGGAAGAACAATATTACACTCCACCCCCTGGATCCCATATCAAGAAGTGAACTGCAATACTCTGTGAAGCATAGTCCTGAAAGATATCAACCCTGTGAACCTCCTACACATGACCCATGGCCTCATCTCAGAATGAATCCATCCTCCAAATCTCTACCAAGATCCACACAGCCTCCATCAACTGCACATGCTGACGCATGAACGAGGTGCTACAAGACCTCCGTGAGACACCCGCAAGCAACACACTCCTCTCCATACTGAAGCTCAATGGAAAGTTAGAATAACTTTCCCCTGTAATGGTCCACTCTCCCCTGTTGATCAATGAACCGCTCAATCCTGCAATCCCTAGGTCCCATGCTAAACTCTGTCAAATATCCTCATGATGAACTTGCACTACTCTGACCATGACTGTCTGCCCCCTGCATACATCCTAAACCCTCCTCTCCTGGGTCCTCCAGCTAAAATACCTGTGACCATTGGACCTGTTGTCCAGAAACTGTATCAATGCAGACACCTCTGTAGAAGAAGTACCTGTCCAAACATCTCCATTCCCTATCCTGATGATCAAATGGAAGAATCGGTCTCGCCCCATAGGACAGGTACCTGCAGACCCACTCCAACCCAAATCAAGGTGGAGTGTGTGGCTCTCTAGTGCAACCTGGGTCACCATGTAGTCAGACATCCTGCTAGCCAAATGAACACCTGGATCCCATGGTAAAGTTGGAAGTTTATCACTTCCAATCTCCTCTAACTGCCCCTGTGTGACACTGATCACTATCAGGAGCCCTCTGTGCTCATCTGCTATCCTCATGCTGTTGTCAATGATAAATGTGTCGAAGAAGGATAACCAAACTATCTGCAGCTGAATGTAGGACTGGAAAGCGTCACATGCTTTGGTCAATCCCAAGGATTCAACCAGAAGCTCGTCCATCGGTATCCATGATAAGTACTCTCCTGTGGTCACTACCGAATCCCAACCATCCAGTACAACTGGAAGTAACTCCTCTAACTGCTGCTCAACCAACCTCCATCTCTCATCTCCCATGCAACTACTGATATGGTGAAGGTGATCTCTCATAACTAGGTGTTGCTGCAAAGGAGTGCCATCTGCATGCTCCCCTAGGTGTGTCTCCTCCATGCAAGGCACTATACCCCTATGAATGCCACCATACATCTCGGCATGACTCTGTGAACTATCCCGTATGCTCCGACATACTCATTTCATCTCCTGCAGACTCATGATGCAACATAGATCCTGGGCATAATACTGGATCAACCTCTACCGGAAGGTCACCCTCTCTCGGAACACAAATGGAAGTGTCCTCCATCAACTGGTGCTCCTCTACTAGACCACCAACATCCTCTAACCATGTGACCGAAGGATATATCAGAGTTTCCACCAGGATAGATGAAGTGGACTCTGTCGGATCTCCTCAAGAAGGACATCTGATCTAGACCCCAATTCTTGAAGGGTTGTCTGTGTGCCTCTCAAGAATCCTTGAGTGCTCTCCAACTCTTGAGTGAGTCGGTCTACCTCCAAATCCTGCTCCTTTAGAGCCTCATGATACATCTCACTAACCCTCAGTAGATAATCCCTATCTGTAAACAACTGCTGGTAGTCAGTCCTCATCATATATACGCTCTCCTTGAGAGTATGAAAATCATCCATGGAAAATCCTCCATCTGAGCTACCCTGTGCCACTGATGCTCTCCCACAGTAATCTGCCATCACTGCACGCATGTCATCAATACGTCTAGTGGATGCCATGATCATAGCCTCACTAAATCTCAACTTTGATGCTAAGTGGTGTGACTCCTGATCATGGTCATGCTGAGGTGCCATCTCAGACCCCTCACTTCTAGTGTCAGGCCTGCTAGTGTCAACTCTGGAATCCCCAAAAACACCCTCTACATAAGACAATGTGCTCAATTGCCCATTGTTTACGGTGCTACTGGGTCTATCCATACGTAACTGCACATCATCCTCAACTGCTAGCTCCCTCTGAATCATACTGTATCCAATGTGAGTAGTTGTATCCTCCTATGCACTCAACCTGCTACTATCATCTGCGCCTGGATCCCATATAGATGTATCCAGACTCGTGCTATGGTCATCCTGACTACTAAAGAGTGCATCCTCCTCCACGCAATCTGATCCTGGAAGTAATTGATCCATCCACCTGTCAGCCTCTGCAATCTGCTCAACCAATGGAGTCACCAATAGCTGTGACCCTATCTCCTCTGGATGCCCTATATGTGTGAGGTCAACTGTCGGTATGTCCTGTACCTCCTCCTGGATCTGTGGATTTACCTGTCCATGGTGTGCATCCCTCACACAAGTCTCATCAATCACACCTGACGTGACACTGATATCCTCATGTGACATGGCTACCATGGGTGTCTAAACATGTGACAGATGTGTCATGGCCCCCATAGGAGGCTGGTCATTTGTAGGTGAAAACACGTGTGGCTCCTCACTAGTGTCACTACTTCGTGGAGATGAAAAGACATCAAGGGTATGGGATATGTCTCTTGAGACACTGGTGCTATCATCCTGTCCATCCAACTATCTATCGACTACACAAGGCTCATCATCCTCCTCAAGCGTGCAAGCATCACTAGCCTCTGTGCAAGAGTCATCATCACTATCCTCTGAGGTAGAGTCACTATCACTAGCCTCTATGCAAGAGTCACTTTCATCATCCGACTGCTCTGAATCCACATCTATCGCTCCATCCACACACACCTCATCCTCACTGTCATGACATGCCTCAATAATGCACTCCTGATCCTTACCCCTGCACCTATGATCTAGTTCCCACGGCCCCTTGCAACTGTGGCAAGGTTGCGTGCTCCTACTAGGCGTGGGGTTTCTCTGTTCTTCCCACCATCTAGCTGCTTCTTTTTTCTTTTCACCTGCTATGATCATCCCCTGTAAAATATCCCATTTTCTCCAAAGGGGATTTCTATAGGCTGCATATTGTAGGAAGGTTATTGTAGCCTTAGTTTCCTCGCTAAGGATGTCATACATGATCTCCAACCATGGTATCTCAAAGGCTATCTTATCCATTTCTTTCCAACTATCCATTTATCCCTATGAAAGACCCCTCAGGTTTGCAGGATTTAAGCTCTGATACCACTGTAATGATCCCAAGCCATTATGCAAGGATCATCATGGTTTTGGTGTCTTTTTAAACTTTTTTCTGGTTGTGGTATTTCTTCAAACAGTTTGTTGATCTATTTGTTCAGATGTGTTTATATGTGTGTATGCAGCAAATAACATAAAGAGATAACCATGGAAAATACCTCAACCATATGCAATAAGATAGACAAGCCAAAACATCTCAAATCTTCTTTATTCATAAAATAGAAGAACCTGCTACAATGGAGATGCCGATCTCAAATGCTCAACAGATCGCCAAGATGATAGACAATAGATAACAAGTATGAGCTGCTACAAAATGCTCCCATCAATACAAAATAAGCGTCCAAAGGTTTGATAAGAGATGAAGACCAATGCCAAGTGCCAAACCCCTCACTGCTGGAAGATGCCACACTTTGCTGGATAACTGAAGCTCCTCAACAATTCGGCCCTGGTGCCAAAGATGTCCAATCACCTCTAGAAAGATGCCAAACAGTAGATCGGGCGATGATAAGAACAACCTAGGTGCCCGAATCTCCAAGATCCCTCTCAATCTTTGTAGATCTGAATTCCTCCACTGAATGGTGCACCCCACTAGATGACTGAAGCCCTAGATAATTCAGCCCTGATGAAGGAGGCCTCCAAATGCTATGAAACTCTCCAGAAATATATATTGGGACACTGCAAGTCACTAGGTGAAGTCTCAGGGTCAGATCTAAAGTGTAACTCCTCCAAACTAACTAGATCTGAATCTCAGAAACACCCTCCTTATCTTCAATTCGTCCCACTGCTCTAAGAAATAATCTGAACCATGAAACTCTCTCAGAAAGCACTAGGAATGATGGAGAAGACCCTGCAAGAAGAACCCAAGTGATTGAATCTCCAAAAACCCTACCAATCTCTTACAACAAATCTCTATCCAAGGATGGTGCGCCCCTCTTGTTGGAAACCCTCAACTGGTGCGCCCTCTCTCTATCTGCACATGAAACTAATGTAGAACCCCCCTACAACTGAGTAGATCTAGAACTAGAATGGTGTGGGAGAGTATTGCATCTCTGGGACCAAGCTTGGGACAATCTAGGTGGAATCTTTCACCACCGAATTGTCCTCTAGGGTTTGTTAAGTCAAAACCCTCAAAACCCCCAATGTTGGGCTCACTAGCTAAAAGACGGATATCAAAATAAGACCATACATGAATGAATGAGAAGAGGCCCTTGCCTTTCCTTTATACTTTTGGCTCACCTTGTCCCTCCAAAGTGACTTTCATTTTATTAATATTTAATTAATTAATTAAATCACTTTAATTAATTAATTAACCTTTTTACCTTTGAAAAGCTCCTTATCTCTCCTTGTGGCTTCCCTGGTCACTGAAAGTCACTTCTAGCCATCCCATCCTGTAGTGTTTCTCCTCCCTATTCCAACGAGCTATTACACTGAGAGGTTCCTCCAAGTAATGTGCCCAAAATGACCTCTTTAGTGAATTCCATTGACTTATAGCTCAAAATAGTCAAAATCATGGAAACCATTGGAATGCAACGAAACCAAAGCCAACCTGTGCGGAATGGCTCATAATGATGGAATATGATAATCAATGCAATTTGGACCCCACAATGCCTCTCAAATACCCCTGTACTAGCTATAGCATCCATCTGGCTACTCTGGTCATCATAAATCTTTGCACTGTGATGATGTCCCAAAGTAGGGACATTACATTTAATACATGATGGTAGTCACTATTGAGCATACATATTAAAAAATATTGGCATTAATAAGTGAAAACATCGAGAACGTATGTCATTAAAACGAATCAACACAAAATCTATGACAAACCATCCATCCTTGCTTTTAAATACTTATTGCCATTTCTCTCTATGATCAAAGAATTGCGCTTTAGGGTGCCTTCGTTCTAATGTTCCTAGTCATGCACATGTAAGACAAATTAGAGATGTGATTGAAGAGCAGATGAAAGAATAGAGCCTGGTTTTATGTGATGTGAGCTTTGAGTAAAAAAAAAAACTCTGTTATACAAAGAGAAACTCAGAGAAGACGGAAAAAACAGAACAAGTATTTTCTGGTTGGTGTTCTCCCTGTGTTCGATGCTTTGGTTCGTTGCAAATGTTGGTTGGAGATTTGTTGGTTGAAATTATTTGTTTTATTGCTGGGAATTGTAATGGATTTTTAGGTCGGGTACAAAATAGTTCTTCGTTTAAGTATATAGCTTCTTCCAACAACACAGATTTGACAACTCTATCGAGTTGTATAGATTGCACAAGTATTTGTCTACCTCGGAGGCAGGTAGCATAAACTGTATCGGTGGATAAAATGACATATTGTCACTGCAAAAGTTTATATTTCATAGCATGATGACCTGCATGTGGGTCTGGTAGCCGACTTGACAGAAAGCTATGTTCTTTGTGAAAGTTTGTTCGGTTTCCTTTAGATGTAGTTGCAGACTCTACATATTTGGCGTCACCTCTAAACATTCTAGACCTTTCTGTGGGCTGCCATATCTCCATGGATATGAAGAAATATATATTATGATGCCATCTGCAACATTTGATACACTTGCCAGACCTGTTCTAYTGCATTATGCAASATTTGATGCACTTGCCACACCTCTACTTCCCGAAGAAGTTATGTACCTCAACAGAGTTTATTTTTGCATTTGGGTTGGACGTTCCTTCCAATTTACTGTAATAAAGCAAAGAAGTTCCACATACAAATCCTCAGGTAAGCTTCTCAACCAAACAGATGATCGAATATAGGGAGAATACCAATCACTACGTACTTGAATTGTTTTCCTCTTCTTTAGATGTTGTGACATAGAACGACTCCTTCCACTTTGAAATTGGCCTGAATGGCATTTGTAAGTTGTCTTGGATGTCAAGGGTTAGGAACATTGAAAGAAAATCACCTTAAACCCCAACTTTTCAACAATAGAGGGAAATTAATACTTGACAAATAATGGAATGTTGAATAAACAAGCATTGCAAGCAGGCCATATCTGGAAGAGAGAAGATATTCAAAAAAGTGGGATAGATGTACTTGGAAGCACCGATTAAGTACAAAACTGTGAAGAAGCTTCATCAATGTACATATTTTAAATTGGTTGACGACAGGCGAAATCGCAATCATTGTTGAAAATAGCCTCGGTTGTATTTTGTAACCCACCTTATTTGAATATATAATAATTTYRGTTTATTTTTTAACAGTATTTTCCAATTTCTGGTATTTTTTTTAATTGTATTTTCTACCTTCTTCCCCTGTGTGGTTAAACATGAAACACAAGGTTTTGTTTCTGCTGCCCAGTACTTCAATCTAAGTAAAACCTGGCCTGTTCTTTGTTTACATTTTACATGTAAGAATAWTTTTTCATAGGCCATACTTATGTGGCAGTGGCCCTGTATTTAAAGAAAGAAATTGGAGGACCCGTCCTGCTSCCATTCTTTGGGTTCCATGAATAGAATTAATAATGAGTAACGACAGGGCGGCTGAATTGTTGACGCAATGTTCCTATGAAGTTTGTTGGATATATTGCAKCTTCTTTTATTTGATAATATCTGTGCATATACACTAATATCAKTAGTATTGGAATAAATACAAAAAAAAATCCTCTTCGACAAAGCTTAGGCAATTATGTTTGGGTTTGTGGTATTAAACAACTATGTCCATTGTTCTGTCATATACATTTTCCAGCCTAAGAACTTCYGTAATCTGCAATTTATGCTTTAATTACTTAAAATTCACACCAAATTTTGATTGCATTTAATTTAATTTAGATATTGATGTTTATGGAGAGCCGACGTTTGTTGATCTCATTGCAATGAATACAAGATGAATATATGATAAGGAGTTTATGTCGTTGAGACCACAATGCAAATTCATGTTTCTTGTTGCGTTATGTACATGTTGCAATCAAAATTTTTGAGGTTCCAATGAAATTTTCAAGCTGAAAAACATCTTGCAGATTGGGAGATCATTTGCATTTGAAACAACCAATCCATTAATATATATTACTATGAATACTATTCAGATAAATATGAAAACTTTGTTCATTGATAGATTCTAGTATGAAAAATATTGAAATAGATATCATAACTTTGTCTTGGCCAATACTTGCCCAGTTATCTGGGAACCAGGCCCTGAGTTCATGGTACCCAACACCTATGTCCCTTGTTTCATCATATACATGTTGCAGCGAAACAACATTAGTGATTTGTTCCTTTCCATACTTGGCCAATTTTATGCCCGCCGCTGCAGGGCTGACGCTTGCGAACCTAGCTGCTTATCGTTCCGCAATATACATCTTGGATTGAAAAGATCCGTGATCTACAATTTCACCGTGGGTTCCTCGTACACATTGACTTCGTTCAAAGTATCTGTTGCTTCTTTCCATCCCTAGCAACTTTGTATCCTTCTTGATATACATCAACAATGCTCTTACTAGTGACAAGTGGACAAAGTGGTACGAAAGATACCTCTATCATCTKCAATTCATGCTTTAACATCTTCATATATATCCTCKCACGACGGATCCGACCAAGTGCTGTTCCTTTCCATACTTAGCCAATTTTATGCCCACCGTTGCGGGGCCAGTGCTTGCGAACCCTGATGTTCTTCTRCRAGATACTTAGTAATTTTTCCAAAACTTTGTCTTTCCAATAAAATAAACTGTGGATTCGACCCAGTAACATTCTGGCACAATGCCCTGTGGATACATAAGGCCTCTCATTTTTTTTATGAAGTTTTTAATGGCTTTGTCTCAGTTTTAAAGGATTTACTATTAGGCAAGGATGCTCCGCGGATGTCTGGCCACGCAAGCAAGTTTCTGAACAAGAAGGGCACACTTGGGCAAAAGGAAAATCATAGTCTCCTCATGGTCTTTGGATCTAAGGAAAATCCTGCCTTCCTTCCATGCCACATAACAGACAAGATGTTTGTTGCAGAAATAACAAGGCAATACAACCACTGGTTTCATTTTTTCCATGACAAGAAAAAAAAACAGTTCATTCCTCTACCCTAGAAAGTCGGAGACTTTGTGTGTAGAAACATCAACAATATTGATGAGTTTTCCGCCCATTTCAAGAAATTGAACTTAACGTACGATGAAAGGCTAAAAGGGTTTGACCCCAATGAAATTTTTGGAGAACATTTACTGAGTGTTGGCTTTAACACCTCTTTTATGCATAGACACCTAACCCAAGACAGGGACAGTGTCGAGAACAATCCTGCTTTTGCCCATTGCAACTCAGAGACATTGCAAAGCACAACTAAATTGTACAGACAACATGGTAAAGTATTCGGTGAGAAGAGTACCCAGTCCCCCACCAGCACTCCCAAGAGAATGACACCATGGAGCGTCGCTTCGACGGTCCATCCCAGTAAGAAAGCAACCCATAAATCTTCGAACGGAGGAGGAGATAATAACCCTCCTCACATAAATATTGATAGTTCTCAAAAAGTTCCACTGACGAAGAAGAGAAAAAACAATGCAGGCCACGCACAGGAACCCGAAATTGACAGTGGAAAACTGCAAATTGAAATTGAAGTCGAGTAGATGCAAAATATTGGGTCGCCCGTGGTGGACATATCTGACACCGAATGTTTTGACATAGATGAATCCTTCATAATCCAGAGCGCTATTTTTGACAGCCAATCTAAAAGTATGGTCACTGAAAAGAGAGATGTAACAAACAAAAAAGGCAAATCTGTTGGTTGTGGAGCCTGATTATCTTCCTGATTTAGAGGTATTTTACTTTCATCTGTGTTTATACCCCATGAAGTGCTCCGTATGCGAAAGTTATCGCGTTATGATCGAAATCCCAAACAAGTAAAAAGTCAAAGGTCAACTGGTCAAAAAGTCAATGCTAATGTTAGCATGACATCAGTATGCTGACTATGCAGGAGATGATGTGGCACTCTCTGGATGATGGTGATTGGGCAGGTTCGCTGATAGGGCAGACATGTGGCAGGCAACTGGACTAGTCAATGGTTGACAAGTGGCATTCATCCGTCAAATGGGAAGATGCCACGTGGCCCAGTCATGGGCAACCACGTGGCACCCAGTCATCAGTTGAAGTGGTGTGTTTCAAAAAATTGTTTTGGGGTCCATGGGATTTGAACCCACGACCACCACCAAGCCCAACACCTTAAGAAATGGTCCTTTACCAATGCGCCACATTAATGTTTATGTTAAAACCCACATTATAAAACATATTGTATGGTTTTATGGCACATAAAGGAAAGGCGCTGGGGCTTAGCCCCAGCCCATGGTTCAACCCGTGGTCTATATGACCAACCACCCAAAGGGGGCATGGGCGCATAGTGCACAAGGATAAAGTGGTTAGCCGCGGGTCCTATGGTTGCGCCGAGAACCAGGAGCTAGTGCCGAAAAGAGGGGGGCCAGCGCATGGCGCTTGGCCACATGGCGCCCCATACGACCGAGAATAAAGGTGCGCGCACCCATGGTGGGGGGATTATGCCCAATTTTTAACTATAAAGTGGGTTTTATGCCTAAAGTTGGGTTTTTTATTGTTAAATAGCCTATTTTTAGTTGATTCTCTCCATTTTTGGGGGATATTGGCTATTTTTGGAGCCCCAATTCTTGGAGGAAGTTGGAGGTGAGCAACCAACTTCAAGGCTATATAAACCAGGCCTGTTTGAGGCCATGGGAGAGTAGTCAGAGTAGAGTTATGCTGAAGAAAATTCAAGCCAAAGCCATTTTGATGCAGAGAAGCTTTGGAGAAGGAGACGCTGTCGGATCATTTCTGGGAGCTCCGGACGTCCGTTTTGCGTGCTGTTTTCTTTGCAGGGTTTTTGAGATCTAGACAAACATGAAAAAATTAGTCTTGTAGCCATTTGGAATTGCAGAGATGTAATTTTAAGCATTTGAACAGAAATAAAGAAGCCTCCCCCACAGAGACAAAGGCCCGGAGACGTAGGCAAAGTTGTGCCGAACTCCGTTATCAATCTGCGTGTTATGGTTTGCTATTTATTCTTTCATTTTAGATCTGCAAATGTGTATATGGATGTCATAATTCTTCTTCTTTCCTCATTGTTTCACTAAGTTTCTCAAATGGTTAATTAACGCATGCAAAATTAAAACTCAACCATAGTCATTTAAAAGATCCTACGGATCAAGTGGTATCAGAGCTAGTTGACGTTTGGATTTGATTTTTTCATTTTAACCAGGGAAAAGCTACAGCATGGTGAAGGCGAGCTTGTTGCAGAGAATCCATTAATTGGATTGAGAAAGAGATCTTCTCAAAGCGAGAATATGGCATCGGAAGAAGGAATTTCTCAAGATGAGAAAGAATTCCGGAAAACATTCCATGCTATGTCGGAGATGGTGACAGTTTTGTATGAAGATTATTTGGAACGGAAGCGACCAGTTTTGGGTAATTCTTCAAAAGGCAAAAGTGAAGAGGAAGAGGACCATCCTCACATTCCTCCTTCACCTCCATCAACACCTTCTTATTCTTCTTCTTCTTCAAGTTCAAGTTCAAAATCTAATGAGAAGAAAAATGTTCATAAGAATAAACATGAAATGCCATTGTTAAAACTTGATGTAAAATTTGAGTTGCCCCTATATGATGGTGAAGTAAATGCAGAAAAACTTGATAATTGGATCAGGTAGATGGAGGTATACTACAGTGTGCAGCAGATCAAGGATGAGGCCACACAAATTAAGTTGGCATCTTTGAGACTTGCAGGTACAACTCT
>JASDQU010505978.1:1394-12505 GCA_032191745.1 Picea mariana | reverse complement strand
TTTTGAAATCACTTTGTGAACCTTTGTAAATATAACAATAGAATTATATGGTACATGAAATACTAATAATCTGTTTAGTTGAATGCAAAATGAAAAGATTGCAAAGAAAAGTGGTTTTCAGTATGGTTTTGTTGAAATCCATAAGAATGACTACATCCTATTGTTGCAACAACCATGAAATTATGAGATGGAACCTCATACATGGGGAAAATTTTGAATTTCCTTATGAAATAAATTTGAATTTCTACATGAAATTGATATGATATTGTCTCATGATGACTATATGTGTGTGATACAGATGAGATAATGGTTATTGAAGCTAGAATGCTTGGGAAGAAAGGTTATTATTGGGACACTAAAGTCCTATAATTATAAAAAAAAATATAGATCTTTATTGGGGCTCTAGAGATGAGTTGGCACTCTCCTTGTGTGTGAAATCCTTGGTAACATGGCTCACTGAAGGACTATGCAGCAATGAAAGGATGCTTGTGCCTAGAAGGGTGAGTGCAATAAGAAAGAGGCAGCTCAAAAATGTTGTAGTGGGTTGAATTCTCTCCTGAAGCAGCTATGTGGAATATAGAAAAGGACTTCTAGCTTAAGTATGAAGACATGAATCTGGTACTTGAAAAGAAGAGCACCAGAAAGATAACAAGCTTCAAAATCAAAGGCAATGAGCTTTTTGAAGAATTTTGGATTGTACATTGTATATAATGCAATGAGGACAGTGCATAAATAAGGGGGAGGGGAATGTAATACCCCAGGTTGATCCCCAATTGTAATTGTACATATGTTTTATAGGCTAGTGAGCCAGGATATTATAGGTCAAAGTACCTTTGTGATTATTAGGTCAAAGAGCCTAGATGCTAAAAGGATATTGAGGCTATTATTGTAAAATGAAATTGCACTCAAATATTAATAAAAGTACATCATTGTTGCAGACTGACCCAACAAAAGAGTATGGGGGGATAAACTCCACTAGAAAGGGAAAGGGGGGCTAAGAGTCTAAGGTTAAGGGGATAAGTAAAGGGACTTAGGCCTAGGAATAAAATAGTATTATTACTAAGTCCTAAGGTCACATAACATTAGGTTATCTTATCTTAAGTTTCCAAAGAAAGGAAACAAATTGCATAAAGGGAACAAAGTTAGTCCCTTATGTGCCAAGTGTCACATATGGCACATGCATACATAATTGGGGGAAATAGTGTAATTTTCATAAAGCTTTATTTACAAAGGAATTATTGGGGGAAATGTTGTAATTACAAATTAGGTACCAAATTACACTTTCTTTATGAAAAAGTTTTACTAATAATGTGCTTCTTAATAATAATTGTTAACATGTTTCAAACATTCAATTTCACGTTTGTTAAATGTTGTGTAGGGACCGACAATGAAGGAATAAAAGGTCATCCTAGGAAGATAAAAATTATGAAGGATATAAATGATGATAAATTGGTTCTTTGTTCATTTGGAGTGGTGATGAAAGTTAATGAAAAGAGGAAAAACTTTTATAAAACTATGAGGGATATAATGGAAAGAATATATAGACATTATTTTCACTTACAATACAAAAATCAATCCAATGACTCCAAGACTCATGTTATATATAAACTACAAGAATAATTTTTGGAACAATGGTCAATGAAACATGTGATATTTGCAATAGCAAAACATAAATAACAAAAAACAAAATTATTTAAAAAGTTGTTGAGATCAATTCTTGCTTCCGAGATTTCCTTTCCTTTTATATTTTCGCAACTTCATTTTTTCCATTTCTTTTCCATCTTTTATACCTACCCTTATTCCCCTTTTTCTTTTTCCCTTGTTGTATCCCTTTCTAGTTACCATACTTAGTCGCATTTCAAAAATCAGCGGGTAGGCGGATTTGCGGGTCTTCATCCCCATCCATGTTCCTATGTCATGAGTCTGATAGACCGCCTTGTTATAATATACTTAACCATTTTTGCAACTTCGCGGGTTCACGAGTTCAAGCCTTCATCTTCCAAGTTCAACAATCTCCACTTTACACCCAAAGGCCCGCGATCTACATTATGACTGTCAGACTCGTCGTGGGTATCAAGCCCCTAAATATTTCATTTCTTTTGTATCCAAGTCAGACCAAACTCTTTGCAACACTTAACTTATTTGTTTATCATTCACAATTGCGGGTTCGCGATTTCCCAGGTTGGCAAGTTCACAAAAGGCTCCATGTTCAAAATTTCTCTTGTCCATCCCCGTCATTTTCATGTGTTTCCCTATATGCATTAAGTGTGGTTTAATGCTAATAATTGATCATGAAAGCTCCAAAAATATCATCATTAATAGCGAAGGGCTCAAGGATATTTTTCATTAAATTATAGTAACGCACGATTTTCCAAAGGTTATATTATTGTTATCTCTCTGAAAGGATTCATTTCAAGTTATTATCCAACTGAAAGAACACTCTTGTCAAACTATGGTAGCAACATCTAGACAATAGTTCTATGGTGGTACTTTGAATATTTTTTTTCGTGAAGACCAGAACTTTCAGTGGTCCAGAGCATATTCATATTATTCATCTCCTTCTACACAAAAAGATGTAATCTACACAACCAGAATTTCTCACGCAGGGTGTGTTCCTAAGGTATTTGAATGCAAAGAACCTATTGCATGGTGCGTTGAGAAGTACGTGCCAAGCTAGGAAATTATTCAAGTCCAATATTATTCCCCCATTTCCCTTTCACTGCAAATTTTCCGTAAGATGTTGAAGCTCCTAGAGCCAACACTTACCTTCAAAGGAGATGACTGCAGATATTTTCTGAAGAAATATGACAATGGCATGGATCTCTTACCTCAGTATTTGGATAATCTTGTGTCTATTCCATAAGACACAGCCAGGATTCAGGTCGACTCTTTAAAAAAAAACTTTCGAGAAATCGCTTGGTTGTTCACCAAGTTGTCAGGTCAGGAAAGCGTTGCTAACATTTCTTGCAGATTCTTTATATTTTATATTTTGCAGTTAACGAATAGGTTATCTTTAACTAGGGAAAATTGATTTCCATGAAAATCTCATGCCAATTATCACATTACAAAAGGGACAAAAAATTGTTTATGGCTTCCTATTTGGTATTTGCGATAGTGTATTGTTGTCAATTCCCAAAATTGACTATATGTGAGAGGGCGAACTGTGAAATAGATACAGTTACCTTCTAGTATTAGGCATTGTGGAGACACAAGACTTCTCTGTATTTTTACAAAATTTACAATGATTTCGTTTCAGTATTCAAAGGACTGTTGTTTGGTAAAAATACTCTCAGGATATCTTACCAGGCTAACAAATTCTTGGAGAAAAAGGGAACGATAGAACATATGGAAAATCGCAGTGTCACCGGGATCTTTTGTTCCAAATAAAAACCCTATTTTCTTTCATACCATGTATCTAATAAATTGTTTATTACAGAAGTGGCAAGGCAATACAATTTTTGGCTGCAATTTTTCCACGAAAAAAAGAAAAAGCAATTCATCCCCTTGCAGTGGAAAAGTGGAGATTTCATATTCAGAAAAGTAAGAAGGGAAAATATCGCTCAGAGGTTGACCTAAAAGATATGCGTTCGTCCCAGATCTTTAAAATTCACAGAGAAATCGGGGATTCTCTTGATGATTCTATTGGTGGTCTGGAAGAAGAAAACACTAAGTTAAAAGAAAGGATCAAAGAGTTGGAATATGCCTTAATGACTCTTCCAATTATTTCCAATCCTTTGTCAATGGTCAAGACTCAAACCTACCACACAAGCTGTTAAGTTGAAAGGATCTTCAATCCTACTCACATCAGTCAAGATTTATGTAGAAAGAAATATTAAGAAGAGAATGTCACTAGTAACATAGGCATGGGAGGTTTCGAAAAATATTGTTTCTTTTGGCTCAAGGGAACATGCCTTCCATGAATATCTACAAGTTGATCTAAAGAACGAAGAAGGTTTCTACATTGATGATGTACTACCCTTTGGAATAAAAGTCTCTAACATGACATAACTGAGAAGAAGAGAGGAGGATATGCCTTCCCCGGGTCGAATAAAACAACTAAATGTTTTATAGAAGGAAAAAATTAAAAATTTGAATAACATTGTTCCAGCATGAAGTGAAGCCATAGTGAAAAGGGAAGAATTGTTCGAGAAGCTCGCGGAGATATACCTAGTAGGAGATACTAACAAAGTACAAGAACCTAAATCAATTCTCAACTCAATATTCCTAAAAAAGAAACAATTTGATGAACAAGTTGAGATATTTAAAGGGTTATCAGTTGAAATTTGTTATGGCAAACTCGAATATAATGAAGATGACATAGACAATTGGCTAGTGGATTATTTCATGAAAAATCAAGATAATGAGGAAGAAGTACATGGTATTTCTCTTGATTTAGGAGACTTGGAAGGTGAGTTATTCAACATTAAAATCCATCATGATATAAACGTCACACCAATGAAAAACTTTATTGAAGAATGGTTCAAAAAATCAATTGACAAATTAACCAACAAAGGGCAAGAAAGAGTTGAGACAGATCCTGTAACCGTCAATGAAGACAATAAAAGTACAACAACAACCAAGTGAAGACATGAGAGACCATCATAGTAGGTTTATGTTGATCACATCTTTCTTTCTTTATCAGTTCTTTCATCCAGTTGCTCAGCTTCTTTGACCAGAAAGGTTTAATTGAAGCCTGATAACTTCTCCCTATCTTATTTCCAGGTCGTTTTGTTATATTATCACCCACCATCCTCCTTCTACAAGCTTACTTATTTTTTATATTTGATTTATGGTATGTGGGATCCCCAATCCCGATCCTAAGGACAATGTATTTAAATTTCAAGGCTTTGTAATAGACTATATATTTTTCAGAAATTCCAAGAGAGCTATTTTGGGATCATTTTTTACTATGCTTTCTAACTCTGAGTTTTGAGAATAAAGCATTTGAGATTAATCTATCATTATATTTATTTGAGCTTCCCATGTGTCCACTCTATTAAAGTTATTTTAATGCATGCAGACCATGTTTTTTTTTTTTTGTATGTGATTAGAAATCTTTAGTTTAACTATGATGGATGTGAGGAAATTTTGTCTATCTTTTTCAAATGTATGAAGTGTGTTGTTCCTGGTCATTTTTCAAGAACTATCTTTAAAAAGAAAAAGAAAAACATTTTATTTCTTGTTATTTTTTCTTGCAATCTTTATATTTCTTTGATTACCACGACGGACTTCTGCAAAGTCCTATATTCTGAAAATTTAGAGTTCCAAGAAAATCTTAAAATAAAGAGGAGTACCACCTCTATAAAAATGCAGGGGGATTTGTATCCTTGTGAGGTTGTCGTTTTGGTCCTAACAAATTCAAGCATCAACAAAAGTAATACCTCTAAACATGCTTTTCTATAAATTTATGCATATACTAGTCCAAAAAATTATCAAATTAATATTTTTGATATATTTATTATCATATAAATATTAATCAAATTTTTTTATTTTCATTTTCATTTTTCATGAAGATTGATCAAATTTCAAATGACGAATGAACTGATATCCRAAACATGCCAGTAGGGATGTCAAAAACAAAATGTACAAGGAGATAGTCAGAGAAATGAACATAATTGCATCACAAGAGGAACCATCCMAGCAACAACATGCATCAAACGTATGTAATCCTTGAWTTTTTATGTGTTTTTAATGTACATAGAGTTTAATTATGCATGAAATACTAATTTTCAATTATTTTGTTCTTGTGGAAAATAAAATAAAATGGAACTCATCCAGCACATAAGACAAGACAACAAGGTAGAAAAGGGTTGATTGCGAAGCTCATGAGTACTTGCATTTTCCTTATTTAAGATTCCATATTTGTTGTGATGTATATATTTTAATTAATTTACAATTGTCTATTGATGTTTTCTAACAAGTGATAACATACAAATAATAATCATTCAAAAATTTAAGTGAGATTGGATTAAGTATGGGTTGTGAGTATATGTTGGAGTATTCAGGGTTAATTGAACAATTTAAGTGGTTATGTTTTTTAAATTTCTTTATTTATAATTAATGGAACAACAAAAAACCTTTAGTTATATATATGCTTCATCATGGCGCATAAAAYTTGCAGGAAACAAAGAATGGATTGGAACCAATAGAAGAAATCTTGATAGATAGCATGAGACATGGCTTCAAAAGAACGTGTATTTTTTATGAATCATTTGTTTCTTTGGTACGTTTTTTTATTTMCACAATGATGTATATTATACTATAAATGTAGATATACRTTACACTTTATTTKTGTTTGTATATGGAACATGAGATGTAGAATGTCAAAATCAAGCTAATCCATAAAACATTCCAAATAACCCAAGTACAATATCTTCTACACATGATGAAGAAATGATGCATGCAAGTAGCTCGAGCAATGACAATGATTTGAGTGAYGGATGATGATGAAAAAAATTGAATGTTACAAGTTATATATTTTGGAATGTTTTGTGACAATCAAATATTTTTTTTAAAGTGGACATATCGTTGCAATTGGAAGATGACATGTTACCAATCACTATAACAATTATTCATTGACATTTTGATTATTGTGGATCTTTATGTTGTCCCAATTTGTATGATGAAGAGTCTCTTATTCATATATAACCAAATGGATTTCTTATTCTATTGCATTGTCCTGTGTCATAAAATTTTGCATTGCTAATTAAATGTATGGATGATTTAGATTGTTACAATTAATAGAGGTGTAATATGTTGGGTATGTGTTATATTCTTTGCATGGTTTTTTTGGCATTTTTTTGCATCTTTTTTTGTGTGGTTTTTTGGCACATGGTTTTCATCGATGGTTTTCTATTTTCAGTTAAGGAATTAGTGTTGTTGACTAATCCAGGTTATTGGATTAGGGTTTTGGATGCTACGGGATCTTATATGTATATTTTATTGTAAACAATGTATGTGATGATGAATATAGAATATGTTGGTTTTCCCAGTTTGGGTTTCTAGGGGAAAAATCTCTATGTAATGTGTGTATTTTCCATTGTATATTTTTTGTTCTTTTATTGAAAATTTGTTTGTAGTAAATAGTTGTACAAGGTTAAAATCTACATTTGGTATTAGAGCAATTATTGGCTTCATGGGGACACCTTTGTGGTCATAGGTTTGGCTTGGGACTGTGATAAGCCTTGTTACAGTGGGAGATCTATGGTATTGATTCTTCATGTGAAAAGAAATGGTGAGCAGTTCCAAAATAGAGATTAGGAAATTTAATGGGAGAAATTGAGTTGTGGAAGCTCAAGATGGAGGATCTGTTGGTAAACAAAGATCAGTGTATCGCAGTGGATCCAAGTACTACACCTACAAGAACGTTAGCAGATGGCTAGAAAAAAGTTGGATCAAAAGGTGAAGAGAAAAATTTAATTGTGTCTCTCAGATTTAGTATAATTGAATGTGTCATGGGAAGCTACAACCAAGTCATTATGGGATAATTTGGGGGCTTTGTATCAGTATAATTCCCTGGTAAATAATTTTTTTCTGTGGAAGAATTTGTATAACCTGAGGATGAGGGATGGAGACTCGATGACAGAGCATCTGAATGCCCTCAATACTGTGGTAAGTCAGTTATTATATGTTGAGATTAAAATTTCAAATGAAAATAAGTGTATTATTTTACTGTTCTCTTTTCCAGACTCATGGGATAGTATGGTTGTGGCCATAGGTAGTAATACAACTACCTTGAGTTTTGATGATGTGGTCTCATCCTTGTTGTTGGAGGAGATGAGACAGAAGAACATGGAAGGACATAACACAGATGCATTATTTGCAAGAGGATGTTCCTAGGAAATAAATAGATGTAAGTCCTCAAGTGGGAGATCTAAGTCTAAGGGTGGATCTAAATCTCTCGAAAATTTTGTAAAGGTATGTTGGAGATGTGGAAAAGAAGGGAACTACAAGAAGAAATGTAGATCCATAAGCATTGAGAGAGTGAAAGGATTTGAAGATGCTCCTTCTACAGAAGAAAATACCTCCAAGGAAGGAGGAGGAGATGTGTACTTGGCTTATTCAAGCATACATGTAGATCATGAGGCATGGTTGGTTGACTCAGGTGCATCCTTTCATATGAATCCTCACAGGTAGTGGTTCTGTGAATATGAAAGGTATGATGGAGGTAATGTTTTCCTAGGTGATGACTCGACAGCCAAAATCATAGGACAAGGAAAATTCAAGTTGAGGATCATATATGGAAGGATTAGAACACTACCTGGTGTTATACACATCCCAGGATTGGCCAAAAGTTTGATTTATGTAAGAAAAATGGACGATGCATGGTAAAAATAGTATTTGAAAAACAAACCTGCGGGATGGTTCGAGGAGCAATGGTGTTGTTGAAGGGAGTTTGGATTGGAACTCTATATAAGTTGCAAGGAAGTAATATTAGTGATGAGTGTAATAGTTCCATTGTTCCTGATATTCGAGATGAAGAAGGAAAAAATCCTATAGTCTCTGGAGAAAAGGCTATGATGTGGCATCAAAGACTGGGGCATATCAGAGAGAAGGGTTTTTGAATACTGCATGGTAAAGGTATGGTTGAAGGTATGTATAATGGCTCTCTGGATTTTTATTTCTATGAACATTGTGTGTATGGGAAGCAGAATCGGGTAAGATTCCCCTTTGGTGCAACGAGGGAAGAAGGAATTTTACAGCTAGTGCACAGTGATGTGTTTGGACCTGTGTTGATTCCATCATTGGGAAAATTTGTGTACTATGTCTCATTTATAAATGAATTCTCCATGAATACTTGGATATATTTCCTCAGGAAGAAATATGAAGTCTTTGACAAGTTTAAAAAGTTTAAGGTTCTTGTTGAGAATCAAACAGAGAAAAGAATTAAGGTGTTGAGGACAGATAATTGTGGATATTTCTACGAGAATGAATTTGAAGAGTTATGTAATAAGTGAGGTATAGAAAGGAATAAGACTACTCCATATACACCTCAATAGAATGGAGTTGCAGAAAGGATGAATAGGACGTTGATGGAAAAATCAAGGTGCATGCTCAGTGGTGTTGGGTTAGGAAAAGAATTATGGGTAGAGGCAATGGGTATTGCATGTTACCTAATCAATCGAACACCCTCATCAACACTGGATGACAAAACTCCACACGAGGTATGGACTAGTAAGAAACCCTCTCTCACACATTTGGTTGTGAGGCCTATGTTCACGTTCCAAATGAAAACATGAGTAAGCTAGACAAGAAGGTTGAAAAGTGTATATTTATTGGGTATAAAGATGGTCTCAAAGGTTATAAGCTTTGGAACCCATAAACTAAGAAGGTTTCGTATAACCGGGATGTGGTATTTAGAGAAATGAAAGATGTTTTCAAATAGGAAGTCCTACCAAGTAAGGAAGAACCAGAGAAGAAAGAGTTTGAGTTAAAGGATGATGAATCAAACTCTCCATAAGAACATGAATCAAAATAAGAAGATCCTCATACTCCAATATTGAGGAGATCATTTCGGGAAAAAAGGCTGCTGGAAAGGTATACTCCACCTGATTTCCATTCAAATTTTTCTTTGTCTATTACTGATGATGGTCCTATAACTGTTAGGTAGGTAGTGGATTCAGAGGATGGAAAACTATGGAAAAAGGCCATGGTTGAAGAAATGTAAACCTTGAATAAGAATGAGGCTTGTGATCTAGTGGAGCTATCGACTGGAAGAAATCTCATTGGTAGCAAATGGGTATTTAAAAATAAGTTGAGTGTAGAAGGAAAAGTAGAGAAATACAAAGCTCAGTTAGTAGAAAAGGATTATTCCTAGGTTGAGGGAATTTATTTTGGTGATATTTTTCCTCTTGTTGCCAAGTTAACCTCTATTAGATTTATGTTATTTTTTGAGATGTGTTTGATTTTGAAGTAGAACAGATGGATGTGAGGACAACATCCCTACATGGGGATCTGGAAGAAGAAATCTACATGAAGCAACCATAAGGCTTTGTTGTGAAGGGAAAGGAGTCGGTATGCAAGTTGAAAAAGTGTCTATATGGTTGAAAACAATCACCAAGGATGTGGTATCAAAAATTTGATACTTATGTGTTGGGACTTGGCTTCACAAGAAGAAAATAGGATCATTGTTGTATTTCAAATTAATTGGTGATCATTTGATTTATTTGGTCTTGTATGTGGATGACATGTTGTTGATAGGAAACAACAAGGAGATTATCCAGAATGTGAAAAATCAGTTGTCCTCTAAATTTTACATGAAGGATCTTGGTGCCGCAAATTTCATTTTGGGCATGGAAATTAAAAGAGATCGGGAAAATAGGAAACTCTTGTTAAATCAGAGAAAATATGTCGAGACCATATTGCAGAGGTTTAATATGAAGGAATGTAAACCGATCAAAGTCCTTATTCTTGTAGGTGTAAAGTTATATGCGGATCAATGTCCCAAGACATGTGAAGAGGAGGAGGGCATGTCTCGTGTTCCATATGCGAGTGTGGTTGGTAGCTTGATGTATGCAATGGTTTGTACTAGCCCGGACATTGCACATGTAGTGGGAGTTTTGAGCAAGTATATGTAAAAATTAGGGAAGGAGCATTGGACAACAGTAAAGAGAGTTTTCAGGTATTTGTGTGGCACACTCGTTATGGATTGTGCTACCAAGAAATACCATGTTTGAATAGAGTGTTGGATATAAATGGCTTTGTGGATGCAAACTGGGCTAGAGATCTGGATAGTAGAAGAGCTACAAGCAGGTATGTGTTTAACCTATTTGGAGGAGCAATCAGTTGGACGAGAAAAAGACAGTGTGTAGTGGCACTTTCAACTACAGAAGTTGAATACATGGCAGCCACTCATGCAAGCAAGGAAGCAGTATGGTTACAAATATTGTGTTCAGGTATTGGGTTGGTACAACAAGCCGTAAGGATAGATTATGACAGTCAGAGTGCAATTTTTTTGGCGAAGGATCCATCTTATTATTCAAAGACAAAGCATATTGATGTTCAATATCACTTTGTGAGAGACATGGTTGAAGAAAAGAAGGTGTTGTTGATGAAGGTGGACACTTTGAAGAATGTTGCAGATTCATTAACAAAATCTGTGAGCACTAAGA
>JASDQU010505977.1:64151-75038 GCA_032191745.1 Picea mariana | reverse complement strand
CCGATTCCGGACCCCCCCCCCACCGCTAAAGGCAGAACAGCGAGGGGGCTCCAGAATGAAATCTCAGCCGTAGATCTTGGCTGGTGGACTCTGGTCATCCAAATCTGCTCGTTGCTTACCTTAATGCACATTCACGCCCCAGCTTAAAGCCGACATCTCTTTGTCACATCCGACGGTCGTTATAGACCCTGAGATCCTCCAAAAGAATCTCGTCCTTTGATCGGGATTTATCATCACGAGAGTTAAAACTCTCGATCATGGGGCTCCTGATGTGGCTAATCTTTCGACACATAGCCTCCATAAATTGGTCGATCCAGATCTGTCCTGGGATTTCCACCATGGAAAGTCCTGATCTCTCGCAATCAGGACTCCTGATTCCATGATTCCTGATTTCTCGAAATGGGTAATGTCATGACACGTGGCCTCCGTCATTCAGATGGATCAGATCTATTTTGGGGTTTTCACCATGGAAAATCCTGAACTCGCATCACCAGGACTTCCGAGTTCGCGATTCCCAATTCCCCAAAATGGGTAATCTCACGACACGTGGCCTCCGTCATTCAGACGGCTCAGATCTATTCTGGGGTTTTCACCATGGAAAATCCTGAACTCTCATCACCAGGACTTCCAAGTTCACGATTCCCGATTCCCCAAAATGGGTAATCTCATGACACATGGCCTCCGTCATTCGGACGACTCAGATCTATTCCGGTGTTTTCACCATGGAAAATCCTGAACTCCCATCACCAGGACTTCCGAGTTCGTGATTCTCGATTCCCCAAAATGGGTAATCTCACGACACGTGGCCTCCATCATTCGGATGGCTCAGATCTATTCTAGGGTATTCACCATGGAAAATCCTGAACTCTCGTCACCAGGACTTCCGAGTTTGCGATTCTCGATTCCCCGAAATGGGTAAACTCACGACACGTGGCCTCCGTCATTCGGACGGCTCAGATCTATTCCGGGGCTTTTGCCCCTATACACTGGGGTTTTAACCCTTGGGTAACTTCTGACAGATCCAACAGCTGTCGGGTTTTCCAGCCGAGATCTGACGACTCAAATTGGTTCCTACCTGTGCATTCTTCCACGACTCCCTGGACGTAGAAAAATCGACTGTCCAGATAATCCCATGGACCTTGGGGATCTACGGTCCCAAATTCTTCGTTGTCCACGAAGAAACAGAAAAAAAGGGGTAAGGCATTTAACACCCTAATTACTCCTACCAATCTAACGGTCATGCATGACCACAGGTTTCTCGATGGAATCGCGTTCGTCGATTAATACCTATCAGGGTTAAGGCACTTAACACTCCATCTTCTTCCTCCGATCTGACAGTCATGAGTGACCACAGATCTCCCGATGGGATCTCGTCCATCGATTTGATACTTCATCCTTATGCTTCCATCTCAGGTTTTCAAGAGGATCGTTCCTCCTCATGCAGGGTTACTAAGGCCTTATGCCTTCACATTCTCTTTCCCGGTTCTTGATGGGCTTTTCAAGGAGGGTATCTCTATGGGGAGGTTCACCCGGGGTACTATATGAGGAAGATAAGGGTATTGTCCTCTCGAGAACCAAATGTGAAGTTTGAATTAGATCAGTACGCATATAAATAACGATTCATGAGGACATAAGCCATATGTAGTCTTTCCATGCAAGTATAAAACTACTAGTACTAATCAAAATCAAAATACCATACAGACATTCTTATAATGAAATCATTCATAGTTTCATAGCTTATGAGCATAATTATCAGAATACATATATTTCAAGATGCCAAAGGAAAAACAATTATCATAAAGTAACACCAGAGGTTATGCAACTGCTGAGAGGGGTGCTCGTTTCCACCCAACCGTAGGCTCAGCGAATCCCAGCGGATTTACCACTAGCCACCCCCGAGCTAAGACCATGATGCTATGAGACTACGTCTCTGTCTTCCAGTGACCAGGAGCGAAGGTTACTCTCCTTCCTCTCTGCTATTACTCACTCTGCATATTGCTAGAGTTTTCTTCCTCCCCTCGCGTCTACCCCCCCAATCGCTTCTACCCCACACCTTATCCTCTTGCGAGGTTGCATGTGGCGCAATTTCCCTTGCACTGGTCAGTCATGATGGCTTTACGGATGGGCGGTTCACCTCCCCATCCCTCATTAATTCCTGAGGAGCCATCTACCTGCCAGGCTACGAGACATTTAATTTGGGGCCAGCGAGCCGCTTTGGTTCTCTAGGGCACTGAATTCCAAATACGGTATTAATTCTCAGTGGAAGTTAATGCCACCTTTCCAGGTGCCTTCCACCACCATCGTGGTCGCTTTTCCTACACATCCCCTCTCAGCAGTCCTGCAATATAAATTCATAATGTTATTCACATTCATTGACCTTTTCCATAAGGTCCATTCACATCACATATTCACATTCATGAGTTTGCCACAGTTCTGTCCAGTCCAGTTATTTTTACAAACTGGGGGAAACAAGGTGTTACATGGTTTTTCACCTTCTTTACCCTTCTCAGAAGTGTTTGGCATTCCGTAGTCATGTGTCCTAGTTGTTAATTCAACACTACCTTTCATGATGTACACATTCACGGACGAAGGATTACTCGCAGATGGAGGGGGTCCCTGACTGCCCCCTTCCATGCTCGAAGAGGCTTGAATTAAATTTTTCCCATCTGGAAATGGATTTGTTAACACGATAGGATGATAGTGTGCCAATAACTTCTGGTCCTCCGCAAGTCGAGGGAACTAGTGATTCGGGTGGTATTCCAATCAAAGATTACATGGATACTTCAACTTATTATTTTTTGTGTTGCCCCCGCTAGCATTATTGATAGGTTTCTTATCCCCATTACCCTTCTTTCATTGTTTCCTCTTTCAATCAGGCTGTTGGGTGGACTTCGGGTTTGTCGATTGCACGGTGTGTACATCTAACGTTTGAGTAGGGCGAGCAATTGAACTAGTGGTCTAGTTGGCCACTGTCTGTTGTATTGACAATTGATGTAATTGATTTGGCATATGATCAATGGGCTTCATTTGTGATGAACCAACAATACCATCGGCATGTGGTCCAGATCTCTGTATGGTCTTGTCAACTATGAACCATGGTGAATCTGGTAGAACTTCGTAAAGTAAACGATTGAGAGTAAATCATCTCTAGTTGTTTAGATCTCATTATCGATTCTTCTTCTGAAAATACCCCTGATTTTGCGATGTCTTTAAATAACTAGGGTACCAAAGACTTAAGGAACCACTCAAGAAGGAATGTTGGTGGGACTGGTACTTTTATCAAACTCTTTCGACATCTCCATTCTTGGATGTGATCTGATATATGGTCTGCTTTTGTCTGCTCAAAGTTGGCCAACAATTCGGTGTCGGCGTCGTATCTCACAGGTAATTGGAAATGGTTTAAGAAAGCCATTGTCGATTCTATGAAGGAAGAGTATATTGAGCGTTCGAGCTCAATGTACCATTTCGCAACACTCCTGATGAGAGTGCATTGAAACAAACACAACTTGATGGAGTCGTCTCTCAAAGAGTTGGAAAAGCACCATAAATGGAAGGTAGTCACATGATCACTTGGATATTCATTAGGATTAGCCTCAAACTTTGGAATGTCCAAAGGCAACTTGGTCGACATAGGGGGCCAATGCAGATCATGACATATGGGGTTGTTTAATAATCTTGTCAAGTCTGGCAAGTGTAGAGTTGCCAGAAACGGTAATTTGGGTTGTTGATTATAACCAAGGGAAAAGGAGCCTAAAGTTTGGCTGGCACCAGGTTGCCAAGAAAAGTTAGGTTGCTGGCTAGGGTTCTAGTAATAACCATGGTCGTGACCAGCGTACATATTTTTTTCTTGTTGAGACATCATGGGCTGAATCTTGTAATATGAGGTAAAGGGTTGGTCTTGCGTCCCATTCCAATGATTTTGGGAAGGGTTTCCCCCTGTCGATCCGGCGAGCATAGGTTATGAGCCTTGATTGGGGTTCCATTGGATATGTAAGGGGTTTCCCCCGGTCGGCATCCCTGACAAGGGAACTGATCCATGCCATGGATTCCAAAGTCCGTGTGAGGAAGGAATTCCTAAGTTTTCCCCCTGTGCAGGAATAATACCCTGCATAGGATTTTGTCATCCATAACTGGAGTTACCCCCGGCGAAGATGACAGCTGAAGAGAATGCGTTGTTACCAAATGCATCGAACAAAGAGAACGGTGTTGAACCTATCGTCATGCTATAAGAAGGAATTCCTTGACTACCTGCTCCAAATGAACTATAGTTTACGTTCGACCCAGCAGAGTGTTGGTGAGCACCGCCGAGCGAAGTGGACGAAGGAGGTATATGACCCCCTCCATAAGGGAAAGCATTATAGGGAGTTGAAGTACCCCCCATGGATCCTTGCAGAAGAGTGCTAGAGCTCCCTTCCCCTAGACCTAAAGTCTGTAGACTGGAGTAGGAGAGGACAAAGTTCATATCAAAGTCGAGAATCTCATATGAAAATGGAGGGCATGTCGCACTCTAGGTGAAAGGAGCAGTGATCGCCTCCATAGACAGAAGCAGATCATTTCCCAAGGTAGAGGTGGTCGAGACCATGGTGATCTGTACCGGTGACGGTTGGTTAGAAGGCAAAACACCCCCTGTGGTGACATTAGTAGAGGGAGTATGAGAATTCCCTGAATAAATAGCATCATTTGTCTCCATCACTTATTGTGACACTACCTGACGCTCCTAAGGTTTAACCTATATGATGACGGGCATAGATATATTAGTGATCGGAGGGTTATAAGGACCAAGAGATTCTACTCCAAGGTCGAAAATGGTTGGTTCCTCCAAAATCAAATGTTCTCCTCTTGGAGATGGGTCAGGCTCAGTTTCTTGTGGCCTGGTCACCTCAAAAAACCCTTGTTGGTCTAGTCTTCACCTTAGCGGTGGCCGAGGTGACTCCAGATTAACCGGCGGCACGACAAGAAGCCTTCATGACAGGTGGAGTTCCTAATCCTATATGGTGTGAGAATATCAATGACACACTATGGCTTTCTATTAATGTTAAAAACCATCACACACTAGAAAAAAATCCTATGAGATAAGACAAGCAAATCACTAGCTAGTAGGAAGAGCAGTTACACCAACCAACACTAGAGCAACTTACTCGTGCAAGTGCAACTCGAATACAGAAGAAACCTTCGGGTATACTAACCAAAGTGTGGCCTGATATCTACCCTAGGTACCATGTTATACCCCTACATTCACCTTCGTAAGTCACTAATATAAAGGAAACTAGGTTTCTAGTGTGCGAACAGCCACCAGGCAGGTATAGTCGATAGTCGGCTGGACTGCAATGAGCAGGGTATCAATCCCGAAACCTATCAAGGGTATTGAAAGAAAGTGTTCCAGAATACGACTAAAGACCTCAAATGGATTCAAAACCCATGAATCTCTGTGGCAAATGCGATCAACAAAATCCCAAGATAAGCCCTCTATATGTGTTCCCCACTACGCTTGGTCCATCTTTGGAGGGGTTATCTCCACTACCTTTCCTTATGTGACCTTGTGTTTATCCCGTGTGTTAGAGGGGGGTCCTAGATAACTTTCAAGGTTACTAGACTTTCAAGCACTCCCTAGATTAGACTCTTATGTTTGTTTTTATAGCCTTGAAGAGTTTCCTCTCCAATCCTAAATCAAGGCTCTAGCCTAGACTGCATTGATGGACCCTACAAACACAAAGTCTAATAACTTTTAATTAAGCGTTAATTTTAGTGGATGTCTTAAGTCAAAAGGAACAGAAATGAAACCAGTGATGTTCTTTGAGAGATGAAAGAGAAGTGCATAAGATGATACTGAAAACAAACTACTCCTTCACAAATAAAGATTTGCCAAATTAAAACTCTTTCACCAAACTTTTCATAACTACTTTTCTCAGATCTTCGAAAAGAAAAAATTAAAACAAGATTTTTCTCGACTAAGAGCTACTTAATGTCCTAAGAATTCAAGTAAATAACTTAAGAAAACTTTATTTTTCCTTGGTAAATGAAACAACTAACCTAAACTACTTTACCAAACAAAGAAATGAAAGATTTTTTTTTTATTGTTTTATGCTTCAAAACAAGAAATTTGAAAATGAATTCTTTTATTTTCCTCTGAAGAAAAAAAGGGGGAAATGATGACAATTCAAGACCAAGAAATGAATTCAAGCCCAAATACAGATCCCAAGGATTCACTGAAGATACCAAACAGGAAGATCAAAGCAGACTCACAAACTTATCTAAAAACCCTATCAAAGAAAAATCAAGAAATCTTTCGATGCAAAGAAAGCTATGTTGAGGTCAGACCTAGGCTACAGACTGTTATAACAGAGACCAGGGCTAGATCAAGAAAACCACTGAGATGTGTGAATTCTAAAATGGAAGATGACTTCCTCTTCTTAAAAATAATTCTCTCAACACAGGCACGCTACTGACACTTCATCAGCCAGCATATGTACATGGGTTGTCCAAAGGCAGGGCGCGTATGCACACGTCCAGGCCCACTACAAGCCACATACACCTCTATAAATTCTCAAAAAGGAATGAAAATCAACAATCAAGAACATGCAGGAAATACTGGTATGGAAGACCAACATCCCTTAACGACACAAAAGCTTACAAAAACTCAAAAACAGTGAATAAGTTGATTCAAAGCACCCAAAAGAAATATCCCCAAAGATCCTAGAGGCTTCCCCAGTATGGTCGCCAATTCTGCTATAGAGGGAAAAAACCTCTACAGACTACACTAGGGTTCTAAAATGTAGGCAGAGGTAACCATATAAAGTCTCCTAATTTTTAACAACTATCCCGACATTACCCCACAATCATACATAAAAGACAAAGTATAGGGATCTGGTAGGCATACCTTAAACTCTGCATCCGGTGTCAATCCCTTTGCGCTCGGTTGTTTCTTGACTGCAAATATGCTCCCAAGGCTGACCTGCATTCGCCAAAATACAAACAAAAAACTACAAGAATGCATTCTATGTATGGATTAGTGGGTTAGATGGCATAATCAAAAAATGTAAACAAAACATAAAGATTTAAGACGTCATTTGGCGGGACGGAAAACGTACTTCTCTATATTAATCTCACAAAATTCGTTTACAACATGAGATGGACATTGCTCCTCGAACTTGGTCCTGGGATCCCCATCACCATGCACCAACTGATTCCACGTGTTCTTCTCCTCTTTAGTTCTCTCTAGGGAAATGAAAAGGATTTGCAAGGGAGGAAGATGGCATTCTGGTTCAACTCACAATGTTGTTCCAAAATATTGGGGCAACGGGGGAATATTGAAATGGGTAGAGTTTCTATGCTCTTGTGATTCTTCTTGGAATGGGGCCCCAACACCTTATTTTATAGGTCAAAAGAAATAGTAATGGTTGGGGTGACTGGCTATGGGTAGTCAAACGGTTAAGTAATGACCCGAAAACCCGTATCCATATTCAATTTTCATTTTTCGCGATTTTTTGTGAGTGTACGCGAGTTTTAGTGGTGCAGAAAGCATGTGTACATGGGCAGTAGTGGTGTAGGGAATGTACACCTTCAAAACAATGGTTTTTAGAAGATTTTTTCAGTGATGGCTTGGAAAAGATAGCAAGTAATATGGCTTGATGCCAGGAATGCATGTCTAGTGAAGTTTCGGGTTATAACACATGGTGTCAAGCTGCAAAGGATATAAACAAGGCTCTTCTTGGCTAGTGATGCAAATTGTTGAGGAAAGAGGCTTATAACTAGAAAGAAGGAATTGGAAATAGGCTCAATACTAGAAGTAGGATGATGTAATGCAATTACAAAGTAACTTCAAAGAATGCCATTTTGCATAGATTTAGTCCCCTCTAGTTCAAATAGTAAAAATAAACCATTTTACCATACCATTTGAGTTTTTTCACCCACATAGTGCATTTTATGCCATTTTTCCCTCGATATTCAAGTGTCGATTGTGGGAGCTACGATCAATGGTATTAGTAACCATCTGGACCAAGTAAGTTCCCATCCCCTCTAGTTCAATTTTATTGGTTTGAATTTCAATTTTAGGCCTCATTTTTTTAATATTCGAGGGCACAAAATGTGATATAGGGTGTACGTCAGTGATAGTTCATCGGATCGCGTATATGCATCCATATATAGAGAAAATCAAATCCTTCTCATGTATATGAAGCCCTATACGTAATTGTTACCATGTTATCTTGCATACAAGTTCATGGACACTTTTTTTGGCAAGATTTAACTCAAAAAAATAACTTTTCCTTTGCAGGATGGTGCTTGAATGGAGGGAGAGGGAGCATGAAGATGTTGGTCTCACCAGCCACACTATGAGGGGGGGGTAAATTAGTATGTGGAATTTTACTACTTTTCTTATTTCAAGTTAGTAGTTATTTCAAAACATAATTATACACATTAAGAGCAATTAATTCACAATCACAATGAAGACAAGAGATACTAGATGTTTGTATAAGATTTTGTATTATTTTGTAATATTCTAGATATAAAAAGTATGCAGAACAAAAATAAAATGATAGAAATGGTAGATGAACAACAATATAACCAGAACAACACCACAATAATACTGAAATGATAAAAGAATAAAACCAGAAAGAGCACTTTGATTACTGAGAGAAATGTTCACTTGCCTCTTCGAGGGGTCAACCTCCAGTCGATCAGAGCTCTATTACAATAATATCCAAGACAACAATTCTCATACCTTCGACTCCTATTTATACTAAATATGTGTATCAAAAGAACCATCTAGAGGAAGATCCTTCTAGAAGCGGAAGCTTCTATTAGGTCTTCTTACATTCAACTTATTCTTCCTTATTGCTAGGCCTTATTAACATTGACCATTATTACATCAAAATATCTTATTCTACCTACGTGAGGGGTTAGGTCCCTAACATGTCCCCCCCCTTAAAAACAACCTTGTCCTCAAGGCTTGAGATGTGGAAATTGTTGCAGAATGGTAGTTGGTTCCTAAGTGGCATCTATTGGGGTTGTATCTTTCCACTAGACTAACACTTCCTTGATGGTTTTCTGATGTAGGCAATGCTCACGCTAGTCCAAAACTACTTCTGGTTGTAGCTAAATGCAGCCTTCTTCGTCCAACTCGGGAAGGTTGGTTCGAGTTTGGCACTTAGTCCCAATCACCTTCTTTAAGAGGGAAACATCAAAAATAGGATGTAGCTTAGAATGAATGGGAAAATCCAACTGATAGGCCACCTATCCCACATGCTTGAGAATGGTATAAGGACCATAAAATTTGGGCGCCAGTTTCTGACAATGGTTAGCCTTGAGCGAATTTTGCTTGTAATTTTGCAGTTGAAGAAACACCTGATCCCCTTATGCAAATTGACATTCAGAGTGACCTTGATCTTCTTATTGCTTCATGTGATTCTGGGCCATGACCAAATTATCTTTGAGGGTACGAAGAATAGCCTCTCGAACTGTAATAATTTGGTCAACCACCTAGACCTTCGAGACACCCAATAAATATGAGAGAACTGAAGGTGGATTTTATCCATATACCGCTTCAAAAGGATTCATGTGGGTAGTTGTATGGTATGAAGTTTTGTACCACCATTCAGCTAGTGGTAACCAATGATCCCACTAATTTTTCTTTTCTGATGCAAAACACCTCAAATATGTTTCCAAACACTTGTTGACAACTTCAGTTTGACCATCATTATGGGGATGATAAGTTGTGTTGAGATGGAATTGGTTGCCTTGTAGCTTGAACATTTCTTGCCAAAAATTGCTGGTGAAAGTTGGGTCACGATCAGAAAAAATAGAATGCAGCATGCCATGAAGCTTGAAGACTTCATCCATGAAAAGTTGATCCACAATGGCTATTGTAAATGGGTGTTGAACAGAACAGAGATGAGAATACTTAGAAAGGTGATCAATGACCACCATGATGACTGATTTTTTTCCCGATTTAGGTAAGCTTACAATAAAATCAATAGAGATATCCCGCCAAATAGCAGGTGGAATCAGAAGTGGTTGTAGTGTGCCAGGAGATTTGACTATTTCAATCTTGTTGCATTGGCACACATCACATTTAGCCACAAAATTATGAACGTCTTGTTTCATACCATCCTAGAAAAAAGAACGTTTGACCCTGTCATAGGTTTTGGTATACCCTGAGTGCCCAGTTATGGGTGTAGCATGAAGCTCAAAAAGTACCGTGGATTTAAGTTTTGACTGTTTACTTAAATACAAATGGCCTTTGTATCAAATCTCATCATGGAGCCAAGAGTACCCTAGGGAAATTGGAGAATTGGAATGCAATTGTTGTATCATATGAAAACTTTTGGGATAGTGTAGCCATTCCTATTGAATGTCTTGGAGCCAATCTGGTACAAAGAAGGAGAGAGAAAAAAGGGACCCTTCATCTTCATATTTTTGGGAAAGTGCATCTGCAACAACATTGTCTTTTCCTTTCCTGTAAATAATCTCATAAGCATATCCAAAGAGGTTAGTCACCCATTTTTGTTTCTATGGGGAGGAGATGTGTTTTTCTAGAAAATACTTGAGGCTTTTAAGATCTATCTTAATTTGGAAGCATTGCCCCAATAGATAAGGGAACCAAATATCAACGACATGCAGAATGTACAACATTTCCTTTTCAGATATTGATTTTCCCAAATTATGTTCAGACAGTTGTCTATTTGTAAAGGCCAAAGGCCGACCCTCTTGCATAAGGACATCGCCAATTCCTTTCCCTGAAGCATCACATTCTAGGACAAAGGTCTTTGTGAAATGAGGAAGTGCCAGGACTGAAGTGGTGCACATGGCCATATTCAAGGTTTGAAAATCCTGAGCAACTGTTGGAGTCCAAGTGAAGGAATTATTTTTAAGGAGTGCAGTGAAAGGGGT
>JASDQU010505976.1:73163-99666 GCA_032191745.1 Picea mariana | reverse complement strand
TTCTATATTTACTTCACCATCATATATGGGCAACTCAAATTTAACATCATGTTTTAACAATGGCATTTCATTCTTATTCTTATGAACATTTTTCTTTCCATTAGATTTAGAACTTGAACTTGAAGAAGAAGGAGAAGAAGGAGGTGATGATGGAGGTGAAGGAGGAATCTGAGGATGATCCTCTTCCTCTTCACTTTTTCCCTTTGAATATTCACCCAAAACTAGTCTCTTTCATTCTAGGTAATCCTTGTACAAAACTTTCACCATCTCCGACATAGCAAGGAATGTTTTCTGGAACTCTTTCTCATCCTGAGAAATCCCTTCTTCCGATGCCATCTTCTCGCTGTGAGAAGCTCTCTTTCTCGATCCAATTAATGGATTTTCTGCAACAAGCTCACCTTCACCACGCTGTAGCTTTTCCCTGGTTAACATGCAAAACTCAAATCCAAACGTCAACTAGCTTTGATACCACTTGATCCGTCGGATCTTTTAATGACTATGGTTGAGTTTTAATTTTGCATGTGTTAATTAACCATTTGAGAAACTTAATGAAAGAATGAGGAAAGAATAGGAATTATGACAGCCATATACACATATGAAGATCTTAAATGAAGTAATAAACAACAAACCATAACACGAGGATTGATAATGGAGTTCGGCACAACGTTGCCTACGTCTCTGGGCCTTTCTCTCAGTGGGGGAGGCTTCTTTATTTCTGTTCAAAATCTCAAAAGTACATTACAGTGGTGTCAATTAGATACAAGAATGATCTGGTCATGTTCTTCCAGATCTTTAGAACCCTGCAAAGAAAACGGCATGCAAAACAGACGTCCGGAGCTCCCAGAAATGGCCCGCAAGCATCTGCTCCTCAATAGCTTCCCTGCATAAAAATGGCTTTGGCTTGGCTTCCCTTCAGCATAACTCTGCTCTGATTGTCCTCCAAGGCCTCAAACAGGCCTGGTTTATATAGATCTGAAGTTGGTTATCCATCTCCAACTTCCTCCCAAAATTTGGGCTCCAAAAATGCCCAACATCTCCCAATAATGGAGAAAATCCATTAAAAACAGGCATAATAAATAAAATAAAATCCCAAACTTAAACAAAAAACCCACTTTTGAATAAATGTAGGGTGCATCCCCCAAACTTGTGTGTGCTCCTGGTCATATCGGGCCATGTGGCCGAGCGCTATCCCCTCGGGCTATGCGTTGGCCCTTCCCTCGCGCTCTAGCTCCTAGTTTTCGGGCATGGTACAGGACCACGGGCTAACACTCCATAACCCCCGTGCCCTATTGTAGGGATAGACCTCGGTTCTATTGGGTGGTAGTTATATGTTGGCGAGGAACCAGGGGCTAGGCCCTATCCATTACTCCCGCATATAGTTTTAACCCCGCACTCCTGGTTACATGGGCGATCAATACAACCAAGTGCTGGGGTTAGGCCCCAGCCCTTCCCGCCTCCGAAATTCAGTTCAATTCAATTCAAATAATCATTTTAACACATAGCTATTAAGAACCATATGTGGAGTGGGTGGTCAGCCCGGTCCTGCCAGTCCGCATCCCGGAGGGGAGGTCGGGGGTTCGACCCCGACGGAAACCATAATATTTTGCATAAACCACGAACCAACCATAGGGTGCCACGTGGCATCCCATGACTGGGCCACGTGGCACATCAACCACCAACCAAAAACTACCAAGTGTCAAATGTTGGATGGTCCATGTCACCTGCCACGTTCCCTGCCACCGTACCTGCCCAGTCACCTGCTGACGTCATCCCGTGCCACGTGTCACCCTTACAGTGGTGACACGTGTCACCCATAGATTGATCCAACTGTCTGTCATACACCACATCACCTGCCACGTGTCATCTCCAGAGGTTTCCATGTCATTTGTATGGTCGTACGGCCTGTACAGTCAGCATGTCACGTGGCACTGTACAGACTGTACAGTCATCCCCTTTTTTTGCCTGTTTGGGTTTTCGGACAGAATGTGATATCTTTCGCATACGGAGCCCGTTTGATGAAGTAAATATATGGCTGGAATTAGGAAGATGAGACAGACGCAATGGCATTGGTTTCGTCAGATTCTGAGAACTTTCATTTTTGAGCCTTGGAAGCATGACCAACTCTTCAGAACCACATTCAATTCTTGGAACCATGCCATATTCAAGTTTTTGACTAAGTACTTTCCTCTCTATCTATCATACTTAACCCTTTTTATTCAATTTTTCACATATAAAATGTGGGTTCATGACCCATGAATTTTCTTCTATTACTCATGGGTTCATAACCTATGTTTTCTTGAATCTATTACTCATGGGTTCATAACCCATGTTTCCTTGAATCTTTATGGGTTCAAGACTCATGTAGTTTATTCTTATTATAGCATGGAATTTTCACTCACCATACCCTCCATGCTCCACTCTTCTCTCTTGTCCTTATTACAACACTCCTCTCCTTATACCTCTCATACTCTCCCATATTCCCCGCCCCCTTAATCTATACTTAAATTTATTTTTTATTTAGTTTAGCGGTCGATCGGACTTGTCTTACCCACTCACCCCCCTCACTTCATTCTCTTCACACCACGGAGGGTTGGAGGACTCATGGACTTACCCATTTCCCTCACCTCCTTATCCCTCCATCTCCCTAACCCTCCACACTCCTCTGCCACCTACAATTTACCCTCCCCTTACATCACCCTTATCCCTCTACCACCCTCACTTTCCCCTACCCACTTCTCGTTCTATTTTCTCCTTCCAATTTTTAACTAATGTATTAAACTAATCACAATAATTACCAACCAATGAGAACACTCCATAAACCAACTAATTATTACATGACACATGGTGGCCCACTTTTGGAGACATATGGAAACAAATTACTATGACACATGGTAAACACATGGCATCTCACAATTAGTGACACATGGCATATTATTATTGGTGACATGTGGAAATTGATGGTGACCTATCACACGATGACATATGGTGACATGTGGAATGTTGACTCATGCTAATTGGGCGATTATGAGGATGCCACTAGGCACTGACTAGGTATGGGTGGAGGATGACTTTTGGTCAAAATATTAGTTATTAACTAATTTCCTAGGAAGGTCGAATTCTTAAATATCCATATATCATACTTTGTAATATATACACTAAAATTTATTAAAATCCCATGCATGTGGGATATCCATTTATGAATAAAAGTCAAAATTTTCAAAGGAGGACGAATTTAAAACCAAGGGCCCAGATTGCCCCATGAAGATCAATCAACGATTGTTGAGTCCTGTTGTTCTGAAGGCCATATCGTGATATTCGTGAGTCGGAATCGTGCAAAGTTTACCTCATTGGAAAGGTATTTCGAAGAGGAAGATGGTGAGATAGGTATTGAGAGATGAAATTTTTCATAATGTTCCCAAAAATTTAAAGAACAATCAACAACATTTTTATGCCTTGTTGATAAATTTGTTGGACACCTCGACTTCACGAGGTCATATCTTGAGATCCAAGAATCTAAATTGCACCCAGAAGGACTCATTGGAAAGATGATATGTGAATATAACATGTAAATTAGTTTCCATGGCAAGGTTGAATATCATATCCAAAAAATTAATGCATTGTCCTCTCTTTAAAGGGGTAGTTAATTAAAAAAAATTAAAATAAAAGTTTATTTAATTTTTTTTATAAAAGATGAAAAAGTGCCCACTTGAAAATGCGGATGTTAAAAAGTGAATTAATAAAGGATTTACTTATTTGAAGAATCAATTAAAGCAATTATTTCAAGAAAGAGAAATCCCTAAATACACGAGAAGTTAGAAGAACCAGTTTTTAAAAGAAAGAGAGGGATTCATCAAAGTGTTAGAAGAAAGGTAATCAAAAGATTAGAATAGAAGGGATCAACCATCAGTATGCATCGAAGATTATGATCAATGAAAAAAAATATCCATCTTATACATTCTTTTTCTTCTTCTATGCCATTTTCTCAAGGCCTTTGATTCATATTTCTGAATAAGGTTGACTTCTTGAGTGTTTATCTTGTATTCTTCAAAGAATTTTCTTATATCATCATGGATTATTCACAACCATGTATGTGACTGTCAGATGTAAGTCATTATTTCTATTGAATTCATTGAGACTTAAACTTGCATTTGACAAGCTTCATTTCTGAACATTTAGTCAATTGTATTGTGTAATATCTTTCACGAATAAAACTCATTAAATAATTACTTAGGGGCATGAATTCAATGATATTTCAGGTCTTTGGATTCCAGAGTGTTTGAAGTATGCTTATCAAATTTTCTTTTGTTTTAACTGCAATACTCTTTTAAAATTCTTTGAGATGATCAAAAATATTTTCTTCTTTTACTTGTGAGAAGATATGGATTTATCCTCTATTTGTATTTGATTCATAAGGTTGTATATATGATCATGAGCACATAGATATGTTGCTATTGAATTATTTCTTCAATCTATTTTATTGTTAAAAGACTTATTGTTGCACATAAAGATTAGATCAGGTTGTTAAAGAACCAATAAAGATAGATCTTCAATATCTTGGATTAGGAAGAATGCTTAGACAAAAAACCCTGGATCTTTATTGCTTTAATTTATGCAGAGAGGAGTACCACCTCTATAAAAATATAGGGGGATTTATATCCTCATGAGGTTGTTGTTTCAGTCTTAATATATCCAAACATCAACACCTCTCTAATTTGGTATGCTAGTGAATGAACTATTATTGCCTTGTGACATTTCCTTGTCTGAGTTACACAATGGTAGTTCAGTGCCTTTGACAATAAACAAAATAGTGGATTTCAAAAAATGTTCCATCCTAAGGGTTAAAGGAATTAATGAATTAAAATATTCATCAACACAAATGAACTAGAATCACAACATTTAGTTCTTAAGAGAAAAGGTGAAAATGATACATTAATGTTCTTTAGAGCCAAATTATATCACCAAATGAACAATTTCAAATGTTATAGAAGGATAGGTATTATTATTTGCACCACTAAATGATAATGAGTTCAAATTTTTAATCAACAAATCCTTCATCTAATGTGATAAATGTTACAAATCAAAAGGTTCTCTCTTGAGATGGCCTATGAACCACTTCATTGAACTTACTGGTGCCCCCTTAAATGTGATATTAAAGGAAATTGAAAAGGAAATTAAGGTTAAATTATGGGATGTGACAGAAGCAATTACTCCTTTATAGTTGGAATATCCACCTATGGGTAGATTATTCTGATGTACAAATAATGACAACAAGGACATGCAACTAGTTGAGATGCTAAAAAATGAGTGCTTATTCTAATAGGAAGTTGAGTACAAACTTTGTTGAAACATTTGATAAAATTTCTTTCATTACAAGCATGCACACTACACCTTGTTGTAAAAACAATTGTATTTCTAAAATATTGTTGAGCTCAATGATTGAGGTTATTAATAAGGTGCATCATATGAATGAATATTCAAGAAGAGAATTTGTGATCAATTCTCTAGCATGAAATGTTGTTATTACTAAACAAAGGGAAATAAATAAGAGAGCTCTACTTGTATTGAAGCTTGACACATTAGATATATGTCAAAGTCCATGCTATCAAGATTATGGAATAAAAATAAGAACTTTATACCACCATAAGGATGTGTTTAAAAATGGTGACTTGAAGGTAATGAATGGTAGTTATGGAATACAAAATCTAGATCTAATACTATTACAACAGTGGATAGCGTTGGTAATATCATGGAGCAAAAGTTAGATAGGGCTCCACATATAACATTATAAATATGTCAAGATGGAACAAGGGAACTTCTCATATCAGTACCTTCAAATATCAACTAGGATTATCTTCACAAAAAGGCTAATGAATACATGAAGCTATTGGGTCTTTGTTGGGTGCAAGCCCATTTTGGGAGAAAAGCACGACATGGGAGAAATACAGCTGGCACGAAAAGAAGCATGTGGGAAGCAAAAACACAGGCAAGAGGAGGAAATCATGTGAGGCACGCATGCAAGAAGACCTAACCATGATAGGGTTAGGGTTTTGGTAAAATAATGCAATGGTTGGCAAGACAAAAACATGTATATATAGGTACCTAGGAGGTCTAGGTCGGGGGTTGGTCATTGTTACTATGTTGTTTGAAGACTGAATGTCTATAAAATCCAATCTCATTTTGTAAGTTGTTTACATGAGGAGAGGAAATAAGGTATATCTTGAGGGTTATATCACAGGTTGAGGAGCCTGGTGTGATCTAGTCTACCTCATCGTATATCGCGACCCATTTGATGGAGTGTTGTAATGCATGTGACGTTGTAGTTTTGGAAACACCATAATAAAAGAAAAGAACGGCCAAATATTTGTGGACGTAGCCCAAGAGGGGTGAACCATGGTAGATCATGTGTTATGTGATTGAATAATGTGTATTTCCTTTACTTTCAATGATTATATGTTAGACAAATGCGTGAATGACTAGCTAGATATGTTATTTTACATGCATGAATAAGAATGGCAGGATATTCAATATAAGCTTAATGTTAAAGTAACAAATGAAGATCACAAATTTTAATCCCATGTCCCCACTCATTCCCAGGATGCAAGCACCTGAGCATTGTAGCCACCCATAAGAACTATCTCGGGTGAGACTATGCAGTGCATTATGTGTGTTGTGTTTCCTTCTGGTTTACCAGGAGTCTGATAGTTTAGGTGGTTTTGTTGGAAACTATAGTAGACCTGAACCTAGGTTATCCAAGGAGAAGTTAGAGGAAATAAGAAACCAACAAATGGTTCTATTTTTAGTTGGAACAGAATGGGATTGAGTGAATGAGATCTGTTGAACAATCGTGAAAAGAATGTCAGATCTGGTGAGAAAACATTAAAAAAAATGAGAATATAAAAGGGGATGTTTAGACCGTGGAATTCAATGAAGGTGGAGATCGAGAGTTTAAAAAAAAAAAAAGGATTTGTAATTTGCGCAGAAAGATAACAGAAACCTGAAGTTAACACTGCGCAAATATTTGGACAAGTACGTATTTAGCGGCTTGCATGAATTATTTTTCTGTGATTTCCCACATGTGTTGCAGGAGTGGATATTGAGGTTGAAATACAACCACCCTACAGATCGGATTAGAGAGCTAGAGTGGAATTCTGTGGAGATCGTGCAGTTACAACAAGTTGACAATAAATTTACATGCACAGTAGATCTTTGGTTAGACAACATTGTTGCAAGATTTATCACAGAATTTGCAGTAGATACTGCAAAGTCTCACAGCACAGTGGAGCAATAGTTCATGAAGGGACCTAGAGGTAGGTATATCATATCGTTGTATACTTCCATCAATATTTTACTGTATAAAAAAGGTGTAATGATAATGGCATCAGATAACTAAACTTCCTTACATGCATGGGGGAAGGGGGGAAGCACTGACAAGAGCCGAAGAAATGGAGGAAGAGATGGATAAAGGAAATAAGGAGGAGGCCTTCGACCCAATCATGATGGAGGAAGACCAGATCAAGCAGATCATGGTAACAATTGGAAGAACGTGCTGTGGGGAACCCTACCAATACAAGATGAACAATAAGAAGAGATCCATAGCTGTGAGGGAAGGCTTGGAAAGTGATGAAGAAGAGGTAGAGGATCTCCAGGATGTGGAGAAGATTGAGGAAATCATGCGTGCGACATATGAAAGTAAGACATGAGGTATAAGGGCAGGAAATGAAGGTAGAAATCCTATCCATATCAGTGTCAGTGTGGAACCCATAAACCCATGTGTGACTAATACACTAGAAAGAACACCACCATTTAGACAACCAAATTTCAATGGAAGAAACACAATAAGAAGTACATCTACACAGGGAGAAACAAATGGGGGAGCCATTTCATGAAGCATTGGTCAAGGATCTACATCGCACGGAGGCATTAGTTCATCACTCAGGATGGCAGGACATGATCCCACCATCAAGTTACCATAATTCAAGGGAGCGACATCTGAGGACCCTAAGAAGCACTTGTTCATATGTGAAAATATATGGGAAGAAAAGAAGATCACAGATGAGGATAAAAAACTTGCGCAGCTAGCTATCACACTAAGAGACCACACACTGGATTGGTACATGATCTTAGCTGCAAACAGTCCACCAGAAACAACCAAAATGATTGTAGATATCAAGAAGTTGTTGATAAATGAATTCCAGAAGCCTAGCTCAGAGGATTGCTACATGAATGAGATGATAGAGATCAGACAAAAACCAAGGGAATCTATCTTGGATATTGACCAGAGATTAAAACAATTGAAGGGAAAGTTGAAGTATGTCATGACAGATATGCAGCATAGAAATCTATTTGTGAATTCCCTGCTACAACACTTGAAATCCCCTTTGAGACAATAGAAGTTTCAAACTCAGGCAAAGGCTCTACAGGAAGCCTTACAACTGGAAGAGAACCAATATCAGAAGACAGATCCAACAATAGAGGATCTGAAGGAGGATATGAAGAATTTAACATTTCAACTAAACCAGAAAAGGGGTAAGGAAAAAAGGGAAGTTGTTTAATGTACCACATGTAGGATAGAAGGACACCACAAGAATGAATACCCAACTTTCATGCAGTACATGGAAATAGGACTGCCAAACCCTTTTCAATCAGGAGGACTGTGTTGTGAGATATGTAAGACATAGAGGCATGATCCATATCATTTTCCAATGATGCATAAATACCAGAAAGTGCCTAAGAGTTAATATTGCAACTTTTGCAAGTCAATGGGGCCATGATGACAAATATTGCAGGAGAATGGAGTTGATGAGGGAAAGAACATCAGACACCTATAGGGTGCATGAAAAAATGATGACAGGGCAAGATGCACCACAATTTAACCAAGTACCATCCCCATATAACACTGCTCTACAAAAATATAACATTACACAGCCACAATATAATATCATGCAACCAAATTATAATCCCACACAGTATAATCAGGTGACTCATTACAACACCCCGTGAGGAGACCGAGCTCGCTACAGAGGTGGAGGATGAGGTAGAGGAGGATTTGGAAGACGTAGAGGACTAGTGTTATGTCATACATGTCAACAACCATGACACTGTGCAAGAGAATTTCCACTTCCACCTACGACATGTATGTATTTTCGTGCATCAGATCATGACACAGAAGACTATCCAACATTGTTGGGGAAGATCCAAGAAAAGAGAAATCAGAACAATCAAAATGTTCAATGTATTTCTGCAGAAGCAATGGATGATGGAATAAATATAAACATAGTTGCGCGCGGAGGAGCTAAGACAAGAGATGATGCAGTAAGACAATATCCAACACAACACCAAACGGTGAAGAAGAATGTCGAACCACATAAGTAGTTTGATGCGCAGAACAAAAAGGAGACATTCAAGCAAGCCAGACAAGAATTCTTGCAGCCAGACATTGCATCTACATCAACTGCGCAACATACTCATGAAATACCAACATACGAGATGCCTTCATCGTTGGATCACACTAATGAAGCACAGCCCCTAGTACAAGTAAGTACCATAAAGGCTTTTCTTCAATCTTGTGTTAAACTACTCAATGATCCATCATTTGTTAAATCATTAAAAGAATGGTACAAAGATGTAACATAGAGGTAGAGGGGAAGCTAGAGAAGAAAATGATTAATCATCTGCATACAAGGAGGAGAGCAAGCTAAGAATTCAGACTGAATGCCAACATTGGAGACTTCAACATAGGGGATATTATACTAGATTTAGGATCTGAAGTAAATGTGTTACCCAAGAAGACATGGAAATGCATGGAAGAGCCCACATTAGGATATTCACCTGTTCAACTGAAACTAGAAAATCAACATAAGGTTCTATCAAATGGAAGGCTAAAGGTTGTGACAGTAGATCTGGATGGAGTGTGCACTAAAGAGAATTTTGAAGTGATAGAAATAGTGGATGGCACAACACCTTATCCAGCATTTCTTGGCTTGGATTGGGCGTTTGAAAACTATACAATAATCAATTTGAATATAAGGAAGATGAAATTTGAGTCAGGAGAATACAGAGTCATTGCGCCACTAGACCTATCATAAGGAGAAAGGTTTGTAGAACCCACTTGCTTAGACCTGGATGAAATCAACCCGTTATACAAAACCATTGCGCGGGAAGAAGATTATGTGAATCCAACTTCAGATGGGGTACTCAATTGGAGAAGTATCACATCATGCACTTCAGACTTAGATATAGGGTTGGAGAATTGGAAACATATATTACATGAAGTATCCACAAGAAGGTGCGCAAGAATAGACCGCACAGTAAGATGGGTAGGTACAAAGATAAGAGAACCTCCTAGTTTTCATGGGGTGAATGACTTAGAAGAATTCCTAACAAGATATGAATATGAAGTGTTATAAAATCAGATGCTCTTAGCTCTGGATATATCACTCAAGGAAACACCTGCAAGAGGGTGGGGTGCACATAAGGAGACAGTTAAGGACTGGTACCAATGTAAGCAATTAGTAAGCATTAGATTTGGTGCAGAATAGGGAAGAAATGAGATGCAGAGATATGATGGATAGGGTACAACACTTGGATAAGTGAAGAACACTATGAAGAATGACACCACTAGAGGAATGGCCTCATCACTTCATTCACACATTGGAAGGAATTCCGGAAAACTGGTATGTAGACCAGGAACTGTGCAGAGGCACTGTAGAATGGACAGCATTACAAAATAATTTTATAGTCACTTTCTCATTTGAAAATGAGAACCCCAACATTGATTCATCACTCAAACAAATCATAGGGGTGATATTTATTAAGGAACCATAGGCTTAACTTATCACTTAATACCAACAACAAAATAGAAAAACAGTGAAAGAACTATTGACATACTATCATGTGCAGGAAGAAGCAATAGATGAATATGATCCGTGCAATATCCAAATTACAGAAATAGAAGGAAAAAGAGAGGTGGTAGTCCCATATATGGAATCATAATTATTGCATGTGCCAATCAAGGTGAAGAAAGAAAATATTGGGACAAATGATAATCCCAAAATGGCCAGTATTAGAGACTACTGGGATGAACAAATAGTAGAAAGAATAACAGAGTTATTGCGCGAGTACAGTGACTTATTACCAACAACCTTTACAAAGATGAAAGGCATAGAAAGAGATATAGGAGAGATGAATATACCTCTAAAACATGAGGCTAGATCAGTCAGACAACGACCATATAGACTGAATCCAATATATAAGCAAAAAGTAAAAGAAGAAATTGACAGAATGTTGGAAGCTGGAATCATAAAACCAATAGAAGAATCAGAATGGATAACCCCTATGGTAGTTCAGGAGAAGAAGCAAGGAGGCATAAGGATATGTGTCGATCTGAGGAAGTTGAATGTTTTCTTASMTGCATGACCATTTTCCCACCCCTTTCACAGATGAGGTATTAGAGAATGTAGGAGGCCAGGAAGCATACTCATTCACAGATGGATTCTCAAGCTACCATTAGATTAAAATAGCCCCAGAAGAAAGGTACAAGACTAATTTTTCCACAGAATGGGGATCCTACCAAACATAGTCATGCCTTTTGGACTGAAGAATGCACCAACAATATTCTCAAGAGTATTCATAGTTGCATTCAAAGAATTCATCCATCAGTTTTCAGCTAGTCTATCTGGATGATTGGACTGTATATAGTCTGTTAAAATACCATGTGGAAGTGTTAAGTCTGATGTTGGAAAGATGTAGGTAGTGTCAGATATCATTGAATATCAAGAAGTGCATTTTTGGGACACCATTTGGAATACTACTGGGCCATATAGTGTGCAAACAAGGCTTGCTAGTAGATCCTTCCCAGATTGTAGTGATTTTCGATTTACCACCACCAAAATCAGTATGCTAGTTGAGAGAAACATTGGGACACACAGGATACTACAGAAAATTCATAAAAGGGTATGCACAAATCACTGCAGCGATGGAGAAACTTTTGGAGAAAGATAGTAAATTCTAGTGGAATGAGGATTGTCAGCGAGGTTTGGACACTCTAAAAGAAAAAATGGTCACAACACCTATACTAGTATTCTAATACTGGTAAAAGACATTTCATGTGCATGTAGATGCATCAACCATAGCCCTTGGGGCTATTCTGGTGCATCCAGGAGCAAGAGAGTTAGACCATCCTATAACATTTTCAAGTAGAAAACTGTTAGAGTTAGAGCAGAACTACAATACTACAGAAAGAGAAGGCCTAACAATGGTATATGCACTGCAAAATTTCAAATACTATCTACTTGGGAAACACTTTAAAATGTTCACAGATCATTATGCCCTCAAATATCTAGTCAATAAGCTAGTGTTAGGGAGGAGAATGTGTAGATGGTTACTGTTGTTTCAGGAATTTGACTTTGACATGATAGTCAAACCAGGGAAGTTGAATGCAGGACCTTATCACCTGTCGAGGATCACCAATAGAGAGGAACCTAAAAATTTAGAGGACAATTTCCCTGATGCGCAGTTATTTTCAATCCAATTAGCCGATGAATATTTTGTTGACATCATTGAATACTTGAGCATAGGGACTACGCCACAAGATTTTAACACAGCGCAGAAGAAAAATATGGTAGTCAGAGCTGCAGACTATCAATTGATTGCATGACACTTATACAAGTTAGGCACAGACGACATTTTGAGAAGATATGTGCTAGAACATGAGAGGCCTAGGATTTTAGCATATGCTCATGATGCTAGAATAGATGGAGTACATTATGCAAGAAAAACTATCGCGAAGAAGGTATTTCACACAGGACTATGGTGGTCGACCATTCACAGAGATGAAAAGGAATACTGCCAGATATGTGATGTATGTCAGAGGGTTGGTAAACTGAATAGACGGGATGAGATGCCCCTAAGACCACAAGTAACCTTGTAAGTATTTGACAAATGGTCAATAGACTTTGTGGAACCAATTAATCCACTAGCAAAGAGTTCGGGAGCAAGGTATATCATTACTGCGTCAGAGTACTTAATGAGATGGGAAGAAGCAACACCAGTAAAATATTGCAGCACATAGACAACATCACATTTCAATTTTGAGCAAGTGCTCACTAGATTTGGATGCCCAAGGATTTTGATAAGTGACCAAGGCACTCAGTTCATCAATAGTACTATCAAGGATATGACTGAGGAGTTTGAAGTCTATCATCAAAAGAGTATACCATATCACCCTCAAGAAAATGGAACAGTGGAATCCTTTAATAAGATCCTAGAGAATGATTTGACAAAGATATGCAATGTCAAAAGGGATGATTTGGATTTGAAGATACCAGCAATATTATGGGCATAAAAGACTACATGAAAAATTTTGACAAGACAGACACCATTCATGTTGGTGTATGGATAAGAAGCAGTGGTGTCATTAGAATTCTTGGTACCTAGAATACGTGTAGCAGCAATTACCAACATGACAAAATGAGAAGCAGTAAAAGAAAGGCTAAGTCAGCTAATGGAGATGGAAGAAGATAGGATCCTAGCAAGATTCCACCAAGAATTATAGAAAGCAAGAGATAAATCTTGGTATGACAAACATATCAAGAGGAAAAGTTTCATGGAGGGATACCTAGTCTTGGTATATGATAGTAAATTTCTTCAGCATCCATGGAAATTCAAAATACATTGGTTGGGACCATATGAAGTGAAGATTGTCACATATGGGAGATCTGTAGAGTTGAAAGATTTGGGAGGCACAGAAATGAGAGGAAGGATCAATGGGAGTCGATTGAAACTGTATAGGGGCAGTCGACCTCCTAGTGCTTATAAATATACATTGCAGTAAGAAGATATGAACATAGTGTATTATAGTACTAGAAGTTAAGAGAGATAAAATGAGAAAAATAAATAAAAATAAGAAAACCCATAAAAATAGATCGGCGTGCATGGAGGGTTTTGATAGAATAGAACAGTGTGTTGCACGAAAATCGGGAATGGAAGGAACTGCACGCAGGATACCAATTATCAGGCACAAAGGCACAGCGTGCAAGAAACAAAAAAAAAAGTGAAGAAGTGAAAAATCTCAATGCAGCACAACTGTCACTTCTCTGTCCCGCTATAAAGTCGGAAAAAGGGGGGAAAGAAACCCATTGTGTTATTTTCTAAGGAGAAGAACGCATATCCAAGTGGAAGAGTGATAAAGTGTGAATTTGTGCTAGCCTATGTCAATTTGGATGTATACAGTTCGTATTACCTCACCATGTCATCACCAAGTGTCAGAGTGTCAAGCAGAACCGGACAAAACACACAGAGTAGCACTTGTGTGCCACAAACTGGAACAAACGAGATGCCCACACTGGTGAATGTGGATGAAATCCACACACCGAAGTACAAGAAGACCACAATGCATGTGGAAGAGGAGCAGGAACTTGCACAAGAGCCCAATTAGCTAGAAGAGGATGTTAAACAGATAGAATATGACGCATCTAGGGGGAAAGGGTCACAGCAAGAAGAACCGGCCACAGGTTCCACGTAGCAGGGCCTAGAGACAAAACCAAAGCATGAAACAGAGTAAGAGGCCCCACTTTAGGGTGGGGTATCATCCCCACAAGGGAAGAATAATGCATGAGTAGAGAGAAATGTGCAAGGCGTATAGAGCGTACAGGAAGAATTGGCCATAGTGATGCCAAATATTCCCAAGGGAGTGAAGACTAAGGATGAGATTGTAGGAGGAGTCGATAGCCTTAAATACTTCGACCATGATGTGTCTGACGCCATAAATTTCTTGGATTTGGCAGCACAGAGCTATCTAGAGAGTAGAGGTGAAGGCCCATCAGGCGTGCCACTGTTGGAGCCTGCGCAATGGATCCTGGGACTATACAACACCGACATAATGAACCTACTAGACATACCGCACTTTGGGCATGGTAAACACATAAACGAATGTGTAAAAAAGTTGTTAGCGAGGGTTCACAAAGGCATATTATAGATGGATAGGCTAGTGCCTATCAATTTAGACCTCATCGCAGCAATTACAAGGCTACCCACAGATGGGGAGAAGCCTGAACAGTACCTAGAAGAAAAAACTAAGGGGAAAGCCATCACATATGAGATCAGAGAAAACTATGGCATGGAGAGGGGTAACATGGTTATCAGGATCATCAACATCAATGATCCTGCGACACGATTTGCAACACGATTGTTGGGTTGCAAATTAATGTGCAAGTGCAGAAAGGAATAAGTATCCGTGGGAGTAGTAGCAGCAGCAGCATAATGTGTGAAGGAGAGATCGATGAGTTGGGCCCCCTATCTACTAAACTCATTCCTTGTAGACTACAAGGATGCACAAGACTAGGGATATGAGTTCCACTATTCATGGTTACTCATCCTCATTACACTTATGGGCTGGCAGGAACCTGCATATAGTCTGTTCTTTACAAGGACAAGATAATGTGGCGTAGCATGCTACACATCCCTTCGCAGTACAGTTGATCCCAAAAAGAAGAAACTTAACAGCAACATGTTCCCGGTATACTTGAAAAAGATCCAAAATAGTGTTGTGGAGACATGGAGGATTCTCATAGAAGTTGTCCAGGAGTTTGGGCAGATAGCAAACTTCCAGGCATCGCGCCACAGTATGTGGCTACAAGAAAAGAATGATCCATCTAAGGAGTGGCTGAATTTGAAGTATTGTGTAACAATGCAGGTCATCTAGATGGAGGTCCAGGACTGGCCCGAGGAGTGGAGAGTTCCAAAAATCCCAAATATGGTGCCAGGAGCACAAACCAGGATGCAAGACAGAATAGTCCCTGCGGAGTAGACAGGCACAAATGGCACAAGAAAAAATAAAAATATAGCATAGGGGGAAGAAGTATCATACAGAAGAAATCCAAAATGAAGAATAAATCCCAATGTGGCTCTACACAGGGACCACCGTACACAGAGCAGAAAACAAGAGAAACAACAAAACAAGTGCACCCGAAAGAAAGGCAGATGGATACACAAAAAATATCAATGGAAGAAGAAGAGGGGCATGACACATGCATGGATACACAGATGCTAGAATCATATGAACCATCAGAGGTCCAAAGAAAGAGAACAAGGGAGCAAGCAAGTGACTCTATAAAGAAGTTCAAGGCCCACAAGAAACCCACGGTGACATCATTGATGATAGACGATGTGGAGTTGATAGCAACGACAGTGGAATATCGACTTTTAGAGGTGTGGGAAAACGTCGAAAATCACAGAGCTTCAATTTTGGAGAAAATACAAGAGATGAAAACTACGCTAGAGAAATTGAAGGTTAGGACAGAGTAGAAACAACAGAAGACAACAATGCTAGCCAAAGAAGGGGCACTAGTGGGAGAGACAGTGCATATCATGGCGCAGGGGAGCGTAAAATTTGGGATTACTCCTGAAACGTTGTTTATAGATGATGAGACAGTGCAGAGGCCACAAAAGAAGATTTCGATGTTGAACTTGGCATTGTCGAAGATTCTAACCAAAGCACTCTACAAATTACAAGTGAGCATTGCACAGGATATTCAATCTAGAGCATGGTCTAACGCAAAAAACTTACAATTGGTGCAGGAAGACAACACTTCACTGAAGGAGGCACTTAGCCAGGAAGTGCAAGTGATGAAGACCCCCTACTCTCCCCCGGGGTTGCGTGACTTCTTGGTCTAGTATTGATCGAATTCAGGGGATGAATCAATTCATAGGTTTGTGTTGAACCTTCTCTATCTTCTCCACAGGTCAAAATCTTAACTCTCAGGTGTGAAATCCCCTTTTCGAGAGTTTCTAAGTACCCACAGAGTCCTCCATGTGACCCTGGTCTAAAATCGTGGGCTTAAACCCCTCTTTCCCCAAAATTCAGACCCGCAAAGTCACCTGGACCAGATCTACGGTTCGCACTTCCAGGCATAGAGTGTTCAGCAACTTTGTTTCTCCTCGAATTCCTCTAACACTTCAAAATGTGTTGGTTATGTGCATTCCTTGCACCTACTCAAAGCACTCCTTGATGAGCCCTTTCCTTCAGAGTGTTCAGCAAAACTGAAGTATCTCCTTCCATAGGTTTACAGAGTGTTTAGTAACTCTAGGGTGTCTTCCCTGATACTTCTCATCCTCTGAACTCGAAAAATATTTCACTTGTGCACACTTGCACCTACTTGATGCCCACCTGGTAGAACTTTCAGAGTATTCAGCAACTCTAGATGTGCTTTATCCTACACAAACTTTCACCTCCAAGGTGTTCAGTAACCTTGAGGCTCCTCTTGAATATGTAAATTTTCTGGTGTGCCCTCCTGGCATGTTCTTCTATGAATCGTAAGAGTTTAGATGTACACTCCTTACATTGGCTCACATAGGTTTTTATACTCTATTGTGCACTCCTTACACAGCCTAAAGAACCTAGAATCAATCCAACAAACCCACAATATATAGTGGAATCTATCTTATCCCTGCATATGGAATCATGTCACATACATCTACAACATACATTCATAAGCACACAGATAACATTCATTAAACACATAAACGCACTCAAAACCCATAGGCAGGAAAAACTGCTCTCTTTGTATTAATATGAATGTTTGTTTACAATGTGTACACGCTCGGACTACAACAGAGCCTCAACTCTCTCCTCTTGGATTGCAATGATTTACAATCTCCCTTCAAAAACCTCTATTGGCCATATTTTACAAAGCTTTATACAAGAGGGGCTCCTCGATCCTTTCCCTCCAACTACTCTAGTGGTGTCTAATCACCATTTACAATGCCTATCTACTGAGGCGGATTATATTGAATGATCATTAACAATTCATATCCGAGGCGATACTCGAGATCTGTCCAGCTCAAGCCTATTAAAGGCAACTTCATCTACTTCCTGTACAAAGGAAATAACTCACCTCTGTCCAACCTTAGAAAATTTATTTTTTTTTCATTATATTGAATTTTTAAAATTCGAGGGAAAAATGAGAGGGTTGGTGCCTCTTCCCTTCTTAAATGCGCTTTGATATGCTATCATGTTGGCGCGTTGTTGAGGTGAAAATATGCTCCTGCATCATACTCCACTGCTGGGAAAATCATGAGCTCATACTCGTGATCTCCTCTACTTTGTTGTTGAAATTATCCTTTGGAGCTATCCACCTGCTCCTCTTATATGTTGTTTTTTCTGCTTCTCTGCTTCTCTTGCAGGTCCTCCTCTTTTCATCTTCCTCTTGTTGACAGCTTCTTGGGATAACTTCAACATCAACCTCCTTACCTCCTTTATCACTTCTCCCAGCTTATCTATTGGTTGGCTCCTCCCTTGCAGACTGCTCTGCTCCAGCTCCTCATGTTGATAAAAGGGTAGATCAACCTGATCTCCCATGTTTTCTTCATCTCCTATGGCACTGGTTGGCCACTCTGCTGCAGACTCCAATTCTGCAGTCTCTTCACTGAGTTTTTGCTCAGCTACCTCCTCTGACAGGTAAGACTTTTTCATTTCTATTGTCAATTTCACTCCAACTTCTTCCAGCTGCTCCTCATGCTGGCATGTTCCTCCATCTATTTCAAACCTTACCTATTGTATGTGCTAACTTTGTGCTATCACCCTTCTCTCCAGAGATTCCAGTTCTTTGTATAGCTCAGCAAAGTCCATGATGTCATATTCCTCTTGTTTTGTTGGCTTCAGTGCTGCAGTCATCTCTCGTTCATCTTCTTGGCTGAAATTTCTAAGCAATCCCTCTTAATTCTCTTCTTCTTCTTCTATTTCTTGGGTAGATTCTAATGTCTTCTCCTTCTCCTCCTCTATGAAAGTTCTTTCTAGATGTATTTACTCTTATTTTTCACCTGAACTTTGTGCACTGGCCTTTACTTGGCTAATTGCTAGGAATATCTTGATTCCCCCAATCATCAGAATGCATCTTTGATCCTCCTCTATCAGCACCCCTTATTGTTATGAACTCTTAGCTGAGTTCCTCTCTTCTCCCTTTCCCACCTGGAAATCTAGGATTTCTCCTCTGCCCTCCTAGAATTCTATGAGATCAACTGATCTCACATCATTTCCCACCTGGCAATTTGAAAGTTCATCACTGCCATCCTGGAAGTCTAGGAGATCATTGTTTGATCTCTTCTCCTCATCACTAAGGTTCTATCCTACTTCTGGCTCACAGACACAAACTAAATCCTCTATCCCACTGAGGGTTTCAACATGCCTCAGCCACTTCTAAAACTCCTGGCGCTGCCTCCTGGAAACCAATTGTTGGATAGGTTGTTTTGTTTTCTGCTTCATGGGCCATTCATACCTCCAATGTACCTGGGACTCTTGCTTCATCTTCAGCGTTAGCCTCTCCATTTTTTCTTTGATTTCCTTGAGATCTTTATCTATTTATGTTGGAGGTCCTTACATTGACCACGCTTATGGCCTTCAGTATCCATATTCTTTCTCCTTTTCCTTCATCCCACCTAGATGTTTGTTGTCTACCCTATAAATGAGAGTGTCTCTAGCTTTTCCTACAGCTCACTTGGTTGTCTACTTGATTGTTGCACACTTGCAAGAAATCACACACAAAGCATCATTACTTTGTCTTCCCCTTCACCTGTTATCTACAGATGAAATTTTAAACCTGTAATACTACTTGATGTTGTCAGACTATCTCCTCTTTCCTTTTCCTGTTGTCTGCAAGCAAATTTCAGCTTTGTATTCTCCCTCAAGGTTTCGCAACCTCTCAGTCTAGGATCAATCAACTTTAGGAGCTGAATCAGATCACAGGTTCGTGTTGAAACTTCTCTATCTTCTCCATAGGTCAAAGTCCTAACTCTCAGGTGTGAAATCCTCTTTTCGAGAGTTTCTAAGTACCCACAAAATCCTCCACATGACCCTAGTCTAAAACCATGGGATTAAGCCCTTCTTTCCCCAAACTCTGGACCCGTGAAGTCACCCGAACTAGATCTATGGTCCGTGCTTCTCTGACAGCTGACAGTTGAGATCTACTTTGAGACACTGGCTTCGGGAGTTATAGGTGTTACAACAACCTTTTTCTTCCAGAGTGCTTCTGCTCTGGAGTGCAATATCTAAAAACACCTATCCCCATAGGATCAATGACTCATATCCGCTTCAGCTCCCGATGACTTCGACAGTTCTGCACCCTGCTGCACTCACTCCTCTGGAATCTAGGATCTCTCTCCAGGTGTCTCCGACTGACGGATGGCTGAGATCTACTCCGCTTCTTCGGTGTCTCGGGAATTTTACACACTCCCCAGCTGAAAACTCCCGGAGTGAATTTTCTTTGGAGTTTCAAATCTACTAAAATGTGCTCCTTGCAACACTAATGGCTGGGATGAGCTCTGGGCTTCGAAACTTCAGCTACCTCGTTCTCCTGTGCACTTAAAAAGAGTTTAAGGATTGTGAACTTACCTTTGGATTGGGTGGTTGTTGATCCTTTGTGCTAAGATCCAATGACTAGGATCTATCTTCTTATCTATGCACTCCTTTGGGTGTCTGGATGTAGAATTTGATGGTTCAGATCTCCTCCTTCTAGCTGATCTGACAGCTTCTACAGCTCCTCCATGTAATCTTTGGCTTTCTTCGAAGATTGGTAAAATTTGTAAGTGTTCAAAGGTTTTCGCCCTTTAACCTTCTCTGGCGAGCCCTACTGTCTTGGGTCTCGTATTTGCTTATGGGAATTCTATCCCTCCTTGAACTTTCGTCAATGTAACTTGAACTCAACCCTGGCGACTCCTGGTACTCTACGTGCAAACTTGCACCTTCCATTCTTAGCTTTGGGACTTGGAACAAGTCCTTCTACGCACACCCTTCGCTATCTCTTTTGATATTTTGAACTTACTCAGTCTCCTAAGGGTCTCGACCCTCTTCTTCCTTCAAAGGATTATATGGTTCCCTCCTGGAAACTCTATGCTCTTCCTCCTGATCTTTGTAAAGAGAAACCCACTTTACCTCTGGCACACTCCTTGCGCTCTTTGTGCAGACTTGCACTCAAATATCCTATGAGTCTTAACCTTCAGGTGTTACCTCTTGGCATCCTTTCTCCCAAAACTTCGAATTAAATTCCTTGTGCACTCCTTGCGCTCGACTAAGCCTCCAGACAGCTTCATACTTTCAACGTTTCATCTAAGTGTTTTCATGGTGCACTCCTTGCACAGGTCTTCCCCCTGCTTCCTGAAATCCTTCAGGTTCATTGATGCATCCCCTGCATCCACTCATTGCACACTTGCAGAGATCTCCCACGGAGTGTTCAACAACTCTATTTCTCCTTAACTTCCTCCAACACTTTAGAATGTGTTGGTTCTGTGCACTCCTTGCTCTTGCTCAAAGCACTCCTTGTTGAGCCCTTTCCTTCAGAGTGTTCAGTAACTCTGAAGTATCTCCTTCCATGGGTTTCCAAAGTGTTCAATAACTCTTGGGTGTCTTCCTTGATACTTCTCCTCCTCTAAACTCGAAACATAGCTCACTTGTGCACACTTGCACCTGCTCGATGCCTGCATGGCAGAGCTCTCAGAGTATTCAGAAACTCTAGTTGTTCTTTCTCCTACACAGACTTTCCCCTCCAAGGTGTTCAGTAACCTTGAGGCTCCTCTTGAATCTATAAATTTTATGGTGTTCCCTCCTGGCACGTTCTTCTCTGACTCATAAGAGTTTAGATGGGCACTCCTTGCACTGGCTAAGATAGGTTTTGATACTTTGTTGTGCACTCCATTCACGGCCTAAAGAACCCATAATTAATCCAACAAAACCACAACGAATAGTGAAATCTATCTTATCCCTGAAGATGGAATCCTATCACATACATCTACAGCATAAATTCATAAGCACACGGATAACATTCATTAAACACATAAACGCACTCAAAACTTAAAGGCAGGAAAAACTGCTCTCTTTTTATTAATATGAATGTATGTTTACAATGTGTACAAGCTCAGACTGTAACAGAGTATTGTCTCTCTCCTCTTGGCTTACAATGATTTACAATCTCCCTTCAACAACCTCTACTGGCCATATTTTACAAATCTTTATACAAGAGGGGCTCCTCGAGCCTTTCCCTCCAACAACTCTAGTGGTGTCTAATCACCATTTACAATACCTATCTACGGAGACAGATTATATTGAATGATCATTAAAAATTCATATCTGAGGTGATGCTCGAGATATGTCCAACTCAATCCTATTAAAGGAAACTTCATCTACTGCATGTACAAAGGCAATAACTCGGCTCTACTCAGCCTTACAACATTTAATTTTCTTTCATTATATTGAATTTTTAAAATTCGAGGTAAAAATAAGAGGGTTGGTGCCTCTCACCTTTTTAAATGCGCTTTGAAGTGTTGGCATGTTGGCGTGTTGTTGAGGTGGAAATATTTTCCTTCATCTGCAGGAGAAAAGGATGGAACATCAGAAGGTGGATGAAATGGAAAACCAGAACCACGCAATATTCCAATCCATCTCGGAGAGCGAAGGGGTGCAGGGAGTGTCAACGCAAGAGAAAATGCAGTAGATAGCACAGACGCTTCAACACTACAAGGACCAAATCAAATAACTAGATGAGTGCACAGTTCCCACAACTCCCCCAAAAATCAAAGCACAAAGAGAGAAATATGTGACAGCTTCTGCAGAAAACATCGCGTAAAACATACACAGGATGACATAACTGCTAGAGAAGAGCGCCTAGCTATGGACACAGCTTCTAGAGGATGGGATCTTAAAAGAGTTGTAGGGGAAGGACGACAAACTACATGCAGCCATAGAAGACGTCAAACAATGACAGAGAATGATCAAGACAAAGAAAAGATCAAGACTTTCGCAGAGATGAAGACATTACAGGGAGAGGAAAAGGAAGTACAAGCGCAGAAGATGGCACGATAGGCTCAGTTGGAGCCCCTGCAAGAAAAGGTAGAGCATCTAGTCATTGAGATCAATGCAGAAAAATGAATGTGGAATGCAAAGGCGTGGAAGAAGGAGAGTTTCTACAAAACCCAGTCATTGCACAGCTCATGGAATATATGGTCGAAAGGAGAAGTCAGGCTAAGGTGCAGTGCTAGAGGATCACTGAAATGTATGACGCACTGGCACAAGAAGTGAGAGATGCTTGAGTTACATAGTGACTCAGAATATGTCATGATTTTAGTGTCGGGATCCTGTTGGACACAGGACCATTTTGGGAAAAAAGAACGACATGGGAGAAATGCAGTTGGCGAGAAAAGAAGCACGTGGGAAGAAAATGTGCATGCAAGAGGAGGAAATAATATGAGGGGTGCATGAAAGAATACCTAACCATGCTAGTATTAGGGTTTTGGTAAAAGAATGTAATGGTTGGTAAGCCAAAAGAAATGTATAAATAGGTACCTAGGATGTCTAGGTCGGGGGTTGGTCATTGTTACTATGTTGTTCGAAGGCTGAATATCTGTAAAATCCAATCTCATTTTGTAAGCTATTGAGATGAGGAGAGGAAATAATGTAGATCTTGAGGGTTAGATCATAGGCTTAGGAGATTGGTGTGATCTAGTCTTCCTCATTGTAGATCTCGACCCGTTTGATGGAGAGTTGTAATGCATGTGACGATGTAGTTTTGGAAACACCATAATAAAAGAGAAGAGAAGACAAATATTTGTGGGCGTAGCCCAGGAGGGGTGAACCACGGTAGATCAAGTGTTATGTGATTGATTATTGTGTATTTCATTTACTGTCAATGATTAGATGTTAGACAAATGCGTGAATGACTAGTTAGATCTGTTATTTTACATGCATGAATAAGAATGATAGGATATTCAATATAAGTTGAATGTTAAAGTAACAAATGAAGATCATAGATTTTAATCCCAGATCCCCACTCATTCCCAGGCTGCAATCACCTAAGCATTGTAGCCACCCGTAAGAACTATCTCGGGTGAGACTACGCAGTCCATTCTATGCATTGTGTTTCCTTCTAGCTTACCAGGAGGGTCGATATTTTAGGTGGTTTTGTTGGAAACTATAGTAGACTTGAACCTGGTTCAACCAAGGATCAGTTAAAGGAAATAAGAAACCAACAGTCTTCCTCTAGTGTCACAATCCAATTCCAGCAAAATAATAAAAAAATCAATTTCCCTATGTTGTGATCATAAAGAACAACTTATTTGAAAGGTCTGATGATTTTGTATTAATCGCCAGCAAACTTAGGGCCACTATTCATCTAGCCGAAGTAGAACAATTGTGGGAAATTCAATTGGTCCATAATAACTATATTATAAGTTTTCATGATGTGTACTATTCCCACAAATTAAATTCAGAGAAGCATCCTAGCACGCACTCAAGTATTTTTCACGATGCATGACTGGTGTGCTTACACATGGACATAAGACTAGGGGATTTGGCCACTTCATCCTTTTATTTATGGATATGGATTCACTTCATTATGTCTTCATTATATAAATGCCTCAAGGATATTAAAGAGTTTTCATGATGTGTACTATTCCCACAAATTAAATTCAGAGAAGCATCCTAGCACGCACTCAAGTATTTTTCACGATGCATGACTGGTGTGCTTACACATGGACATAAGACTAGGGGATTTGGCCACTTCATCCTTTTATTTATGGATATGGATTCACTTCATTATGTCTTCATTATATAAATGCCTCAAGGATATTAAAGAACTAATGGTGGACTGATATGGGGATTTTTTGTACAATAGGTTAACATCAAACCACCCATTGCAAGAATCTCTATAAACTAAATCTTATGAAAAAAAAAATCTACAAGCAAGATGATATGTTATATCTTAAGGTAAGTGTTGATAAGACAAACTATTATAATTCAAATATAAATTGCCACCAATATTGTTGCTAAAAATGGATAATTGTGTGGGANATTTTTTGTACAATAGGTTAACATCAAACCACCCATTGCAAGAATCTCTATAAACTAAATCTTATGAAAAAAAAAATCTACAAGCAAGATGATATGTTATATCTGAAGGTAAGTGTTGATAAGACAATCTATTATAATTCAAATATAAAATTGCCACCAATATTGTTGCTAAAAATGGAAAATTGTGTGGGAAATAACAAAAAGCACCAAACATTTTCATTTGCATCTCATTTAACAACAAGGGGGGTGCTTGGAATTGTTGAAGTTGGATTTCTCCCAATGGGACATGCACATGAAGATATCTATGTAATTTATGGGAGGCTATCAACTCAAATAAAGTGGAAAGACATATTTTTGCTTCTAGAGATGATGGACACATATAGGACTTGTGACAGCCACAATTCATTCATCCTATATCTAATATATGAATTCCTTAACTTCAATATCTTTGTGGATCCACACTTGTTGAATGATACCTCCAAGATAATTGGTATCAAAGGATGTTAATATTTCAAATTCCAACTCATTTATGGCACATTAGTTATGTAATATAAACCCTTGGCTTAGGATGAAAAGTGGTTACCTCATATCAATCTATGGTGCTCATTTCCTAATGGTCATCCAAAATTACCAATAAGACAACCTCAATGGTCAAATCAACAAGTAAAGAGACTTTGTAATATGGAAGAAATAAATAAAGGATCACATACATATATTTCATTCTAGAAGAAAGGAATTGAAAAGTAGGGGAATAATATTGGCATCCCAACATAACTTATTAGGAAAATATCTTTAAAGCTTTGGACACTCCCTTTGTGAACATTCATCCCTAAACAAATAATTTTTGGCCTTCCAAAGTGTAGGAAGTAAGTAATAATGCTCATATACAACCCACACATGAAGTCATCAAAACCTACCTAAGGGATAATGTTCACACTATTGAGGATCATTATGTTGGACCTCTCTGTAATAATCCTAGAGATGCATTATATCAAATGGATGATCTTGTAGAAGAAAAAATGCTCATAGTGAAATCATCAAATCTAGATTATGTCATATGGTCAGGTAGGGAAAAGGGAAATTTTTACCAAGATTCATATACCATTGTTGGGTATTACATGATAATGATTGAATGGTGGAAACCTATTGGAACATCAAAGGTAAACAAAGTTTTGCATCAAAATTTAAAATATATATATATATATATATATATATATATATATATATAAGGAAATATGTTCATTAATGTTATTAGAATCATATGGGTGTATTCACCAAAGGTAAGATGGACATGAGAGAAAATAAAATCACTAAGGAGGGATTTACAACAATTAAGGCATAACAAGAACAAATGGAGCATAATAGTGAGAGTGAGAGTGACACTAATGAATGAAAATTATTCAAAATAAGAACTTATATACTTGTCATTTTTAAAATGGCATGTATCACATAAGAAATCATAAATTAGCAGTCAATATTATTTATCTATTACTTTCATTAAAACTATTAAAGGTCAATTTCTCTATTTGATCTTACTGCCAGATGTGGGTTTTGTGAATAAATATTCCACAATAAACAATTTATAGTGTTTGTAGTTAATATGAATAATGTCGGGTATGTGTTATGTTCTTTGCATGACTGTAGATCCCCTTAATGGGGGATTTGGTGGCAGAG
>JASDQU010505976.1:46391-56905 GCA_032191745.1 Picea mariana | reverse complement strand
AAGATATAAGTGATTTGTCCCAATTACATTAATACCATCCATATCTAGAAACAAGATATACTTGATTTGTCCAAATTACATTAATACCATCCAAATTTAGAGAGATGATATAATTGATCCAATTAAATTAATATATCCCGAATTTTGTGAAATAATTACATATTATGTTGTTTTCATACTAAGTTCATGGTCAACATTACGCAACACATGTTGTGTTGTTTCCATGTGTTCTTTATGTGCTCATGATGGTTTCCATGTGATTTTTTTTTGATAGGTTTAGCGGAACGACTTTTATAACATCAACGTAGAAATAAACTTATCATACCTAATTCAAAGATATCAAGTGAGGTTATAAAGTTTATATTTATTAATAGTGTAAAGAAGTCTGATTTAATAATTTTTTTTTATAGGAATATTATATTTTATATTAATTTGAATTTTGGTGATTTAAATTTATTTAAAATTAAACACAACTTTGCATAACATTGAACTTTTTTGCATAACATTGTTTTATTTTTTAAAATTGAATAATGATAAAATTGTAATTATACTTCAGAACTTTTAATTTTTTGTTATCAACTTTGCAATTACAAGTCAAATTATTATTTATTACGTCATATTTTAATTAAAAGTCAAATTATTATTTATTACATGAGATATTGCACAAAACTCATTTTCTTATAAAAAAATAGTTTATTCCCAATTTTCAACTCTATAAGCACTAATATAATATTATAATTAATATAAAAACCGCAAAAATTATAGATTTTCAAAAGAGAGAAATCATTTTCCTAATTTTCCGCACTGTAAGCATTAGTATAGTTTTAATTTATAATTAATATAATAAAATAAAAAACCGTTAAGCCTGGGAACAACGACCACTAGAAAAAGTTAGTAGTTTCTAATTCTTCATTCATTGAATAACGCATATGTTCCAAGTGCGACCACATTCATTGAATGCACACATTACATTAATGGAATTTTGACGTACTCACTTACTCTGTTTTTTTGTGGGTCCACACCTGCGCTACCGTTCGTAACGCAAATATTGACATGCGCATAATTCATTTCATTTTATTGTCATGACTCATGATCTTTCACAGATTCCATAATTCTTTCGCAATACGAGATGATCTTTCATAAGAGTGGAGACAGATAAAAAATGAAAAAAAATTACACAAAAAGAAAATTTATTGAGGTGATGGATACATGTACTGTTTTTTAAGAAATAAAATTCATGTGATTGATTATGTCATAAATAAAGTGCAGACTGATCCAGGGTTAGAATTTGAAATCCAACCCGCCAGTTTGACGGTTAACATTAATTTAACATAAGTATTGACCATTTACACGAATAATGATGATGGATATCAAATAATTAATAATTAATGCAATTTACCAGTCAAATTCCATCTTGCTCCCTTTCGCCCACTGGTTTGATGTTTGTATATATGCATTCAACTCCCAATCCACTCTTCATCTTTCAACGCCCTTCGAATCCTTATTGTTAACTTCTCTTTTCTTCTTTTCTTTATTTTCTCAGCTCGTCAATGCAATCTTTCTTGCACTCTCATTGTGATATTATGCATCGGAATAGTTTCAATTTGGAACAAACCTAACTTATTTTCAAAATGACTTGAATTTAGTCAAAATTCTAAAACTAGTTGAATTATGCTTCATCCAAGTTTTATGGATCACATAACTTTGTTTCCAAAAGTTTTACCCTATTTTAAACTTACCCACATTTGTGGACTTTGTTTCCAAAGGTTTTATTCCATTTTAAACTTATCCATATTAAACAAGAGTTTTACCCAATTTTAAACTTATCCACATTTATAGACTTTGTTTCCAAAGGTTTTACTCCATTGTAAACTAACTAGTTTTTTATGAAATTTGGATTAACTAGAAATTTGACTCGATAAATCACCAAACTTCAACAAAGCAAGTTGAGCATAGTTCGTATGCACCCACTCCATGCTAAATTGTCACATGCTTCTTACCACGTGTCAAATTGTACATTGCAACACCATGTCATGTTTACATATTTAGATTCGATGTTTCCACTCTCTTTTATTGCTAATCGCACTCTATTCATGATCATATTTATGTATTTTTTTGTTCTAACCACTGACCTCGTTATTTAATGGCTAGCATCAGTGGTGGTAGGTGTTTTCGGCGGGGTGGACTAGCAAACCATGGTGGGGGGTCGTTTTCCTCTTTAAAATCTCGACAACGGTGATTCAGGCGAGTTTGTTGGGATCCCATGAAACTAGCGCTAGTGGTGGTTCGATGTCCAAGGGTGGGTTCAAGGTTTTGGCAGTGGTAAAAGCAGTTGTCTAGAGGCCACATTTTTGTGGTTAGATTTTTATGGCGGAGGCTCTAATGGAGGATGATGCCTTTTGGAATGTGCCTGGCGTCATTAAAGAGGACAGCGTCTTTAAAAACAAGCTCGAGGCGATTAGATGGTTGTGGGAAGGCCAACTCTTCGGTAGCAGAGATCAGGTGGTAGGTGTTGACGTGATTGTCAAAGGAGAGCCCTCATCGTTTTAGTTGATAGGGGGTGTCAGGTTGGAGGCAAAGGGAGTTAAGCTATAGGAAGGAGCGACCCTAGATTGATCATTTCCACTCTGTAGTAGTGTAAGAACTAAGAACGGTGAGGAAACCCTTAGAACCTGTGTAGAAACTTCTTCACTAGTTGTAGGAGTTGAGTCTTTGGCACTCGAAGGGAAGAAGCAAGAGGTCCCGATTAGCAGGGCGAGTTCAAGGGTTAAAACATGGAATCCCATTAAATCTAGAAAGGAAATGGTGATGGGGAGAGATGTGGTTTTCAGGAGGTTGTAGGCATGACTCTTCGGACTTTGGTAGGCAAGTTTAGTTATCGAGCACTGGCTCAGAGGGACGTGGGTAATTGGATGGAACTTACTTGGTTACCGTTACTTGGTTATCTGTCGGGATACTCCATACTCCCGCGTGGTTGGATTAGTTTCGACTTCAGAAGTGAAGGGGGTGCTTTGAAAATTATGGGAGGAGTTTGGATCTCTGGGATTAGGAGCCTCATGCTGAAATGCTCGCATCTCAGCTTCAACCCAGCCAAGGAGTAGTTTCGACGGCGCCACCTGTGGGTCTTCCTGCCAGAGCTACCTTTGGTCCTGTAGAATGAAACAGAATTAAAAGAAATTGGGAATGTGTTAGGTACCTTCCTTCAGGTGGAGAAGAGGCTGGTGGGAAGCTCAGATAAGCATGTAGCCAGGATATTGGTGGCCATCGAGACAAATCTGGGATTACTTGAGAGTATTGAGATTTTTTGGCGAGGGATGCAGTTTTCAAAAAGGATAGATTACTGGGGCATACCTTTCCGTTGCACTTACTGTTGGGAAACCGATCACCTTTGTAGGGAGTGCAAGGGGGGGCATTACTCATTGTCTACTCCTCAAACCAAATTTGAAGGTGTTGGGGTCGAAGACCTCAGTTCAACGAAAGCATCTAAGCCAGAGGAGAGCCGACCTGTTGTTCAACCTTCCGCTCGAGTCGCACTGGAGGAACGAATTTCATTGGTAAGTTGGAACTAATTTCTCCCTCTCTTTATCTCTCATTGAATGATTAAGAGAAGTTATTATTGGAGGTATGGGCTCAAGATTCAACTAAGTACTTATCTAGGGATGATGAAATGGGGAATCCACTAGATATGCCTTCTTCTTGGACTGGGGAGGGAGGGGAAAGGGAGTCGCATGTTCTGTCTTCTAGAGGTAATGATGATGACTCAAACTCTTGGTCTAACTTTGAAAAGCCGAAAGCGGTCATCTTAGGGAAGAATTCGTTGGGGGGGGGATGCACAAACGCTCTCTAGTGAGCTAGATGGGGTCCTCTTGGCCTATCAGAACCTAGAATCTATGGATCAGTCGGTGGATGCTCCAATGTTTACCTCTTCTCGATCCCTGAAGCGTTAGGATTTAATCATCCCGGGGGGGCATATTGGTGTCAATCAGGATTATCGTCTCTCAAATTCCACTACCCAGTCGACTCCCCAGGCCCCCTCTTTTAAGTAGATACTGTACATATCCCCTCTTCCTGTTTTCATTGATAATTGATCCCTGGGACAGATGGAAAAGGGGGAATTGGACACTTCCACTCCCCTGGTCGTGAAACCGGTTGAATTTGACATCCACTCATTGAATCGTTTAGGAGTGAAGAATGGGTCCATACTTGGGGGACTGAGCAAGGATAAGTCCCTTGTTAGAACCATGAGCTCTAAGAAGGGGAACTCCATTGTCGCTCCTTTTTCCTTGAAGTATGTCTTTAATGGTCCTAGGGCACTTAGAGAGCGTAAGGTCCTCGTCAAGACTCTCCAATGATTTTGTTTTCCTTGAACGTTAGGGGGGTAGGGGGACCCCCAAGTTCCATCTCCTCAAAAGACTAGTTTAAAAGATCGCTCCTGATGTTATCCTAATCCAGGAGACTATGGTAGAGGGTTTGAAAGCGCAGGAGGTTTTTACTAAACTCTTGGGAGGCTGGAATATCTGTTCTGTGGATGCTTTAGGCCAGTCTAGCGGCTTTCTTACTTCTTGGAATCCATCGAAATTTTCTTTTAAACCTTTTTTAACTGCAACTGGAATTCTTCTGGATGGTTATTCTTTGGAGTTGAATAGGCATTTGAACATTATAAACTATTATGAGCCCTACGTTAACAAAACAAATTTTTGGGAGGAAGTTCAGGAGGCAGGGATCTTGGGGTTGGAAAGCCTTATTTTTGTGGGTGACCTTAATTTTACTTTGTCTGCTGCATAAATTTGGGGAGCCTCTGCTCACTCAGATCACTTGGCCTCTTTTTTGATACTATGTTAATGGATAATGAACTGATCGATGCTGCTCCTTGTCATTTGTCTCCGACTTGGACAAATGGAAGAGTCGGGACAGAGGGTGTTTCGAAGAGACTGGATAGATACCTGCTTAGTGATAATTTATTCAACTCTGTTCGTAATTTTCGTACTTAGGTGGATAGTACCAGGGTTTCGGACCATAGCCCCATCATCTTGCATATTGAGTTAGGGGGTGAGAAGACATACTATCCATTCAAACTAAATGCCATCTGGCTGGAGGATCCCGGGTTTAAGTTTTTGGTAAGGGATCATTGGAAAAGCCTTCATAAGGACCAGTCATGTACCTATATGTCACATTTGGTGAACAGTCTTAAGTTGTTGAAGATTAAAGTAAAGCGATGGGAGACTCTTGAGAAGGCTCAATTGAGAGACAATTTGACAAAAGTGGAAAAGGATATTGATGAGTGGTACACACAAAATATCAGTGGGATTGTGAGTAGAGAGAAAGCTTTAGCGATTAGATCAATGGAGTAGGAAAAACTGAGGATTTTGAATATTGAGGAAGAATCTTGGAGGCAAAAAAGCAGAGTTACTTGGTTGGATGCGGGAGATAGGAATACAAGATATTTCCATAAAATTACTGAAGGAAGGACAAAAGGGAATGCTATCTGGGAAATCATGGATGGGGAAGGAAGAGTTCACACAGGTCAGAAAAATTTGTAGCAAGCTACCATGGGGTATTTTAAAGAGCTATATTGGGAGCAAGGAAAGTTGTCCATAATTAATCAACTAAAAGTGGTCAGAAGATACCCTAGATTATTCTCGAACGAGGCAACGAGAACAATAGACTCTCAGGTTACCCTAGATGAAATCAAGAAGGTTTTAGAAGACTTTGAAAAGTATAAGAGTCCAGGCCCTAATGGTTTGACTGTAGAATTCTTCTTAGAGTTCTTCGACATTTTGGGTGAGACTTTAAGAGGGGCAATTGAAGAGTCCAGAATAACGGGTGTGGTTACTGGTGGGTTGAATTTTACATTCATTACCCTCATTCAAAAGACTAACAAGCTTGCCACTTTATCTGACTTTAGGCCTATATCACTTTGTAACTTGGTTTACAAACTTATCTCTAAGATCATCAGTAATAGGATCAAACCTTCTCTATCCAGTTTGATCTCAAAAGAACAGTTCAGTTTTTTGGATGGCAGGAAAATTATAGATGCTATTGGGGTAGCACAAAAGTGCATCCACTCTATAAAAGTTAAGAAAATGAAGGCTATGGTTCTTAAATTGGACTTGAAGAAGGCGTACAATTGAGTAAACTGGGACTTTCTTAGATTGGTTTTACTCCATATTGGTCTGAGTTTGGCCTCTACTAATTGGACAATGGGTTGCATTAGCTCTGCAAACTTCGTTGTTCTTATTAATGGGGGACCTATTGACTTCTTTAAAAGCGCCCGCATTCTCAGACAAGGATGCCCCTTGTCTCCACTATTGTTTCTGTTGATAGTTGAAGGCCTTAGTTTGCTCATTAAACTAGCATGCCTCGATGGGAGATTGAGTGGTGTGAAGATTTTTATTGATCTTAATATTACTCATTTAATGTTTGTTGGCGTTGTGTTATCGTTTGGCATAGGCACTGCAGAGGAATGGTTGACTTTCAAGGAAAGCCTGGAACTCTTTAGCGCGACTACTGGAATTATTTTTAGCGTGGAAAAGTCTATGTTCTATCATGTGGGAATGGAGGAGCCCATCTTGAATAAGATTCAACAGTTGTTACCATATAAGGTTAAGGAGCTAGATTCGGGTTTTAAGTATCTTGGATATTTTCTTAAACCATGTAATTATCTTAAAAGTGAATGGAATTGGCTTCTGACTAAATTTGAGAAGAGGATTGGAAACTGGAGTAATAGGTGGCTCTCGTTGGGGGGCAGATATATTATGGTTAAATCGGTCTTGGAAAATCTCCCAGTATATTGGCTTACTCTGGCTAAAATTCCAATACATGTGCTAGTTAAGATTAGGTAGCGCGTATTTCATTTCCTGTCTCAGGAAGCAAAGTGATAAGGGGTATCCATATTTCTAAGTGGGATACTATTGCTAGTCCTAAGTCTTACAGGGGTTGGGGAATTAAAAATAGCCACCTATTTGGGAAGGCATTGGCTGCCAAAAGCCGGTGGATATGCCTATTTACTCCTATTCTTTGGCAGGAAGTCATAAAATGCAAGCACTTAAAAGAGTGTGAGGTGTCAGAATGGATCAGACTTGAGTACAGGGGTCCAAGGAAAATCTTCAATAACCGGAGAGAAATAATGGAAGCCCTGTGTGTGATAAAAGACTGGTTGGCTTGGATCCCTGGGGATGGTCGAGACATCATATTAGGGGAGGACCCTTTGGTGGGAGCAACATATTTTTACAAATTGTCGGAAGGCCCGAGAAGGGAACTTCGTCTCAAAGGTTTTCACAGATTGTCACATATTGGGTTAATGGATGAGACTAGCCCTTTAGGCTGGAACTGGATGTCATCGACCCAATTAGACTTGAGGGGAGCTTGGCAGGTGGAATGGGACATGTACACCTTGGGCTTGGGATATTGTGGCTACTCACTATCCTCAGAGTGTGATTCTTCGGTCTGGTCTTGGGATGGAAAGGAAGGGAAAGTTTCGGCTAAGGGGGCCTATGAAGCTATTGTTTTCAAAATGTAAGCTCACATCCATAAGTGGTGGTTTAAGGATTTATGGTGTTGGAAGGCTCCTTTGAATATTTTACTATTCACCTGGTTGATGTTGGAGAACAAAATACTGACTAGTGACAATTTTTTGAAGAGGGGAGGTATAGGACCAAATATCTGTCTTATGTGTCTTTCCTCAGCTAAAACAGCCAGTCACCTTACAATGGACTATTCTTTTTCAAAAGAAGTTTGGAGCCTCATAAGGTTTGATTTGTCTTTGAACGAAACTTGGGGGAAAAATAATCTTCATGACAAATTAAAAGATTGGTTAGCAAAATCTAGAGAATGGATATAACTACCTTTGTTTGTGTGATGGGAGATTTGGAAACAAAGAAATTCAGTGATGTTTGAGAATGGGGCTAAATCTACATTGATGATAAAAAATAAAGCCATAGTTTCCTATCTGGAAGGGAGCAAGAAAGGAGATAGGTCCCCAAGAGTGACCTCTTTTCCTCCAAGGAGGATAATGCAGATGCCAGTGGGTTATTTCGATGGAGCTTCTTAAGGAGATGGTGGTAGGTGTGGGACTGGGGAAGTCATCCTACTTCCTACAAACTTCACTTAAAAGTGATCTTTATGTGTGGAAAAGGAACAAATACAAGAGGAGATTTTATAGCCCTGTGGGTTCTATTGCATACAACACAATCCAGAAATATAGATAGTTTGCAAATCTTTGGTGACTCTAAGATTGTGGTGGACTGGTTCAACTCCAAAGCCCGTATCCAGGTGGTGGGTTTAATGTTCTGAATGAGGAAAATAAGAAATATAGATAGTTTGCAAATCTTTGGTGACTCTAAGATTGTGGTGGATTTTTTCAACTCCAAAGCTCATATCCAGGTGGTGGGTTTAATGTTCTGGATGAGGAAAATAAGGCAAATCGAGCAGACTTTCTCTTTTCTCAATGTATCTCATGTATACAAGGATTATAACTCTATTGCAGATGGACTGTCAAAGCGGGCTCTCCGTCAGGAAGTGGGATCTATGGTTTGTGAAGAAGTGGATGGGAGAAACTTTGTTCGAAGATCCACCTCCTATCTTTTTTGAAGCATGTCTTGTCTCGCTCTAAGGATGTTTGATTTTCTTATGTAATTTTTGGATTGCCCCCTTGTTCACTATTTGACTAGTACAAAATGTTAATGCCTTGTTCTCGGGGCATTACTTTTGGCTTTTTCTTATTCCTAGTACTTGGGAGATTTTCTCGGATGTACAGATCTGGACTCTCTAATTTTCTGGCCTTACCCTTGTAAAGCTTTGTTGCTTTTTCTCATTGGAGTTTTGTGGAGAATGGACTGTGGGACAGTGAAAACTATGATTAGTGGTGTATTTCTCAATTATTTCTTGTGATGTCACAAACCAATATTCTAATATAGGTTGATATTTTTTTTTTATTTTTTTTTTTATGAAAAAAATATTTATGTATTTTTTGGATGCTTCTATATCATTTTTACCAAAAAAACATTATTTAGTATCATATTAGCTCGGTATTGTAAATTTGGAAAGGAAAATATTATCATTTTTACAAGAAAACATCATCTAGTACCATATTAGCTCTATATTAACTTTGTGTTGTAAATTTGGAAAGGAAAATATTATCATAACTAAGTGAAAAGGGTAAATATTTATTAATTTTTTTTTAAATCAATAATATTAATATTAAAAATTATTATTTTTTAATAAATATATGAAATTATATTAATAATAAAAATGTATAATTATTAATTTTACAAATATAATACAATACCATGTAAAAATAAAGAATCATGAATATTTTAGTGTTGGGAAAATTTCATAGTTGCACGGCCACATTTCCAAAATTCATTATGATGTCCCTGCAACCTTCAACATTAACGAAATGGAAGCTTGGAAAGAGTTTCTAATATAGAAAGATTTAAATTTAAATTCTATTTTTGTTATTATTGATATCAATTTTTGATAGTATTAGATTAAAATGTACATATTTTTATTCCATTATTACACACACCTAATTTATTACACATATTTTTATTCCATTACTAGGCGACTCAATTTATTACACATATTTGTATTCCATTATTACACACCTAATTTATTACAAATATTTGTATTCCATTAATACACACTTAATTTATTACAAATAATTTATTATATTTATTCAAAATATCACTATGAAACACAAGCTTAAATATTTTTTCAAAAATTATTTAAGTAAAAAAACTTAATAATACTCACTTTATAGTTGTGGATATGAATAAATTTTAATGCATTTATGTTTGTGTGGATATGAATCAACGTCATAGTTATCTTAGCTTTTTCCAATGAGAACATGTTAGCTTTTTTCCATTCAAACAAGAACAATGGTTCAAATTTACAAACATGTTTGAAGTTTATATATGTAAAGTTTAATTTTAAAAAGATGTTAAAATTTTATATATGTATTTTGTTTCTCATTTTCTAGTTGAATCTTTATGGATATTGAAGTTTCAATATTGTGTTAAATATATTCATAATAATAATAATAATAATAATAATCTATTAATGTTAAGGTCACCGCCAAGCCACACATCAAATTGGTATATGAGACTTCTTTGTTTGTGGGACAATGAACTAACTGCTAAATCAAATTAGTAATTTCAATATCATGAATTCACTTTGAGGAAAAGCCTATAAAAGGATTGACCAACCCTTCATCTATACTAATCCTCTAGCCAATCGAATATCCTAGGAAAAGGTTAGGCATGAAGAAGGGTCATCTAACCTTTTCTTAAAATTTACACTTTCATCAAAGTAACATTACCCTTTCAATGAACCTTTACTCATAGGTGCCATATTATAAGTGGAATATCATAATATTAATCCATATTTTGGATAATGTAGACTAGACATTTTATCATCTTCGACAAAAAAAAAAAAAACTTATTTCTAATGTAATAAATCCAATATGTCAATAATTTTTCATAAAGTCAAAATTTGGCAACATAATTGTTATAATT
>JASDQU010505975.1:16144-30052 GCA_032191745.1 Picea mariana | reverse complement strand
ATAGCACATCTTAAGATTTTCCTTTGCCATTACTCAGGCTTACCATTCCTTTACCTTTTATTTTTCATGGTACATCGTTTCCAAAAGTTGCATTCCCTGATTTGTTTTCACTTAGAGTTAGAAGCTTACTTTTGTCTCCAGTCATATGTTTGGAACATCCACTGTCAATATACCAGGGATTCTTTTGTCTTTGGGATGATAACACTAATCCACACCGGTAATCTTCTTTCTTCTTCCAAACCTTGAAATTTTCAGCAACAAGATTCAGATTTGGCTTATAGTTCCTTAAGCGACAGTCTGGAGATTTATGTCCATAATTTTGGTAGTTGTAACATTCTGGTTCACTGAATAACAAATCATAACGATTGTTATGCTCATAAATGTCGTTATGTTTCACCTACGTCCTTCTCCCAATCATCACATGATTTATAGTCTGTGATTGTTTGTTGCTTTGCTGTCTCAATCTTTGTGGTGGCAGATAATTATTCCTTGAATAACTTGATTTCTCATATCTAAATCTTAAAGAACAAGTTATAGCTTTGTGACCAAAGTTAGAACAGAAAAAACAGTATCCATAGAAAAATCCTTTGTACCTGGAAAAAGACTGTCTTCTTTGAGTGGGTCGATTTCTTTCATGCTAATAGTTTCTCTGATCTACAGATTCGGTTCTGGTACTTTTTCTTTCATTCCTTCTTGGTGGTTGATTTTCTTTCTTTGTTTCTGCAGAGTGGTTGTTGTCAATGATTGTAGATTTGACAAACTTGATGGGATATGTATTACTTGGATGATCACTACTTGATCCTTCTTCATAGCCCAAGCCAGCTTTCAACTTTGGATTCCTTTGCTTATTTAGAATGGAAGTTAATTCTTATGAGGTTTTAATACTTGACAGATTTTGGTGATACAATGCCTTAAACTTCTCCATTTCTTTTCTGGTTTTTACTATCTCTTCTTCTAAGGCTTCACACCTCGCTTTCTTCTCTGATAATGGTTGTTTCAAAATTTATTCTATTTTCTTTGCCTCTTCTAACTCCATTTTTACTATCATTCATTTTAAATTGCATCAACAACCGTTTTTGTTTTCTCTTCTTACATATGAGTCTGTCAATTTCTTCCAAAGAACTGATTAATTCACCTTCCATATCCACCACAGCTTCTTGATCATCCATTTCACCTCCTAAATGTTCATCATCAAGATATCCCATAGCCATAAGCATAAAATCATTCATTTTGTCTTCACATGATGAGTCACTATCTATGTCTTCTAAGGAGTCATCATTGTTTGCACACAAACTTTTCTTTTTACTATATTTCTTAAATTTGTATTTCTTTTCATCATCAGATTTCTGGTCCTTTTTCTAGTGAGGACACTTAGATGCAAAATGACCTATCTTAACACAATTAAAACATTTGAAGGGGAGCTTGCCTTGATATTTTCCTGATCCTTTCTTTAAACTTCTCACAAATTTTGCCTCAATATCATCTAATTCTGAATCAGTATTCTTGTCTGCTTTAAATGATGCTTCTCTAGTGATGGATTTATCTTTGCTAATTCTCATTTCATATGCAGTTAGAGTTCCTAGGAGTTGATCAATAGTCATAGTTTTAAGATCATTTATTTCTTCTATTGCGGAGACTTTTGGATTAAATTTATCAAGCAGAGATCTTAAAATCTTCTGAACTAAAAATGATTCTTCAAATTTCTCACCAAGACCCTTCATGGCATTCACAAGCTCTTCAACTCTTAAAAAATACTTACTGATTGTTTCATCTTCATTCATCTTTAGTTGTTCAAATTTCAATCTATATGTTTGAAATTTGGCATCTTTTACTTTCTCATTTCCTTCATAACTGCTAATAAGTTTATCCCACATTGTTTTGGCAGTTTCAAGATGCATCACCTTTATAAACTCAGCTTCGGCAAGTCCATTCAAGATAGCATTCATTCCCTTAGCATTAAAGCTAAATTCTAACTTATCATCCTTGGAAGCTAGCACAACAGGATTTACATATCCAGTCTCTACTACATCCCAAACATCAGCTCCCAAGACCATTAAGTATGTTCTCAGTCTAATCTTCCAAAAGGCAAAATTTGTTCCATCAAAGAGAGGAGGCTTATTGGCTGAAGTCCCTTCATGACTTGTCATGTTTAAAATTATAGATCTACCTTTAAATAAAGGAATCGGATCTTATACCAATCGTTGAAAATACTAAGACAACTGAGAGGGGGGGGGGTGAATCAGTTGTTACTGTGCTTAAACAATCTATGACTATTCAAACAATTTTTAATCTCTTCCAAGTGACCATCAATATTATACAATATATGAACAACATGAATAATGAACATCAATCACACATAAGATACACACAAAGACATATTTTCATGAGGAAACCGATAAAGGGAGAAAACCTCTTCTTCTTCTAATGGTAGGCAGTCTTTTAAGTTATGTACATCATCGATGTTTGAGCACCAACTCAAAGTGAGGCTACAACCTCTGTTTTACAAGCTCCAACTTGTTGAGAGCACCAACTCTCTGGTTTCTCTAGCACCCAGTAGAAGGAAGAATCAACTCTCTAAATGTTCCAGCACCAACTTGACTTATACAAGCACCAACTTGCATACAGAAAACTCTGTGTTTTCCCCAGCACCACCCTACCACTCTATTTTCTAGCCACAACTAGATGGAAGATACAACTTCCAATATTCAAGCACCAACTTGAATATCAGAAGACCACATTCCTCCCTAGCACCACCCTACCTCCCTGGTTAAGAATAAATGATTGAATAACAAGCAATACAGGTGTCTTACTTATTACCCCTTTTTCTCTGTTCTGCAATTCTTCTCTACTTCTATCTGTTCTGTAATTCTGCTCTACTTCAAACTGTTTTGCAATTATTCTCTTGCTTCTATGTTTTCAACATCTATTTCACATTTATGAGTTTCTATATTTCTTACAATTCAACTCATTTTTCATTCAGAACCGCCAACCCCGCACAGTCATAGCATATCATTTTTATGCCTACTCCCTCTTCAGTTACACCTCAAATCTCCTAGGGCAAAAATGCCTCAGCAACTGAATCGCCAACCATTCAAGAATCATGATTCAGTTCAGCTAACTGAATCGTAACTGAACATTTAATCATGAAGAGCAATAGTATCCCTTCGATCAACTTTCCAAGTATCTAGCACCATTGGATTACAAGAGCAGGGTATCATGTTGATTTCGTGATTTTGCATTTTGGTATTCTTATGATGGGATTTCTCAACACTCCATGTCACGATCTCTGAAACTCTGAAAAGAAAAGAGATTAGTTGGAATAGCTCCTTCCCTTCTTGTGATCATTGGCGGTGACCTGGCGCTTATCCACAAAGCGCTTCGTGATTCGCAACTTGGGGACTCCTGTGATGAAAAGTCTCGACTCTTTATGTCATGATCATTGAAATGGAGCTTCGTTGGACTAGCTCCTTTTCTTCTCGTGACCATCGATGGTGACCAGGCGCTTATCCACAAAGCGTGCCTCACGATTCGCAACTTTCTTCATGAGTCTCCTTGACTCCTCCAACTCTCGGTATCCAAAACTCTGAAATGGAGCCAAATCAACGATCCATACTCTCCCTTTGATTGATGACTCAAATTAATTCATGGTTTCACATATCGCTAGTTTCCACACCACGCTCCGTTGACTCCTCCAATGTGCAAGTCAACAAAATTCTAATCGCTCGCCACGTGTCCTCCTCGACAATGGACGGTCCTCCTACTTTCGGGACTTTGTAAGCCCGCTTCATCTTGTACTTAAAAATCATGCTCCTTCTTTTGGATCGATTGATGTTCGGCCCTCATGCTCAGATCCAACATCTGAGATTTGTTCTCCTCTTTTGCATGTTCCTCATATCTGTATTCAGATCTGACGATCATCGGGAATTCTGAGTGGGTGATCCAATGATCATTGTTGATCTTCAATGTTAATCTTGCCATGCCATCATTGTTGCATTGTTGATCGTGATGATATCACCATCAATTCATTGCGTTGCTGATCATGTTGATCTCACCATCAATTACAAACATGTTGCCTGCATCTTCTGTCTGTAAATATTCCAACACCACATGATCCATAAATATCATTGGGTAAATAACAATATGAATGAAATTTAATGTAAATAACATTTTTGTATGAATAACATTTACAGTGTGAATAAATATCGTTGTGTGGATAACATTTACTACGTGGATAACATTTATTGTGTAAATAACAATATCATTGTGTGGATAACATTTACTGTGTAAACAATAATATCATTGTGTGGATAACATTTACTATGTAAATAACAATATGGATAAAATTTAGAGTGAGTAACATCGCTTTGTGAATAACATTTACTGTGTGAATAAATATCGTTGTCAAAGCATATACAGATCGTTGTCAGTCAATCATTATTACAAAAAGGAAAATCGTTGTCATACACAACATACAACACAACAATTACCAACACCACAATTACACAGTCACAAAAATGCAGCTATTACACAGACATAAAATGCAACTACTACACGGTCACAAACCAACCACAATTGATATATAAATTAATTGTCATTCAATGTATAAACTCATTGTCATTCAATTGTATAAACTCATTGCCATTCAATGTATAAATTTGTTGTCAATCAAATGTATAAATTCGCTATCAATCAATGTATAAACTCATTGTCATTCAAATGTATAAATTCGCTATCACACTATCTGTATATATTAAATTTGCAGTATGCGTGTGTGTGTGTGTATTAAATTCGCAGTCACACTCAATATACATTAAATTCACAGTCACACTCTGTATATATTAAATTCATAGTCACACTCTCTATATATATTAAATTTGTAGTATATATATATATATATATATATATATATATATATATATATAGTAAATTCGCAGTCACACTCTGTATACATTAAATTTGCTACCAGACTTAAACAATACCAGACTTAAATCACTACCAGACTTAAAAAAATACTAAATCGATGCCATATTAAACCATATTAAATCGCTACCAGACTCTAAACGATATTAAATCGTTGGGTAATATGATATCGCAATTTATCAAATGCTAAGAAAAATCATTGTGTATTAACCATAAGGATCCAAAGCTAAGGAACAGTAAAATCCAAACCAGAATGTTGTGTAAAAACTGGTGGAAGGCTGTGTAAAATGCCAAGCAAAACGTGGTGTGAAAGTTGTCTATAAAAAGAGAATCGCAAAGAAAATTTTGGGGAGGACGTGGAGATTTGCATAAAATAAAATGCAGAGATCAGAGGTTAATCATTTAGGGACAACTCAATCAAAACGTAGAGATACTCATTCACAAGAAGGCGCAAAGCCTAATCATTCAACAATGAATCAATCAATGCAGAGAAACAACGATGGTGGACTAGAGAGAATAAACACCTAGGAGAGAATTTCTTGATGGGCAGAGGATGATCCTATAGTTATTATCCATGCACAGGAAAGCAGGGCATTTGAATCTAAGTCTTTAAACACCGGAGTGACAACCATTGATTCGGCTCCTGGCCAACTGCTCAGGCATAAACTAATAACTTAAAGGATCATGGAACAGAGGATAAAAACACAATCTGCATCCAGATCTTCTCCGTGGAGAAGAAAATAATGAAATAAAAGCGCAATCAAGGAATAAAGAAAACAAAGGCAGGAGATACAAGAACACGGGCAAGGTTTTGAGTCCGAGGCTCATTCTGGCCACGTGTAAAGAGACATTAACTTATAAATAAAGGTTACAGTGGATAGCAAGGGTTCTTACTGAATACATCAAGTGACAAAAGGATTACAAATACCATAGGAAATCATGTGCAAGAAATCTCGTGGCAATGAAATCTTCAACAAGCAAAGAAAAATAACATGTGTAAATTAAATTTCATTGCAAGTAACAACATTAACAGGTGTACCTTAKCCAAATGTGAATGCTCCRAAGTTGKTGTCCCGTGCGCGCTCCATCTAGTTCCCACTTGCTAACAGATGTGACCTCATCGGTACCTCCCAGCCAACTCTAGGGGTACTATTCTTCCCCCTAAGCCCCCCGAGCCGCAAAGGGGCCACGCACACAATAGCAGAGAATTCTAGCACCCAGCTCGCCTTGCAAGGTCGAGCTACCACTCATTACCTGAGCTGGGTATCCCAACTCCCACAAGAGAAAGTTCAGTCAAGATAAAATTTCAGCAGCATAACATTACACAAGAAGATGAGATCCATACTCCTCCTCCTCCATCCTTTTTATAGATTTTTTCAGTAATTAGTTTCCCAAATTCTCTTTAAATTCCTTTTTCATTTAATTGATTTTGAAAAACCTCCCTCGTACACATGTCGTCTGATCCCCTAGTTGCACCAGAAAATCAATTTTATTAATTAAATAAATGTTCCTATTTCCCTCATCCACCTAAGAGCATTCCTAAAAATGCTCCTCGGTGTCCCCAAAATTCCCTTGCACTTCTTAAATGACTTATGCCTTACTTAATTCCTAATTGATTTCATAATTAGAAAGTTTCAAAGGTAAGATTCCTTACTAAGTTAGGCATTCATCTTTTTCTTTAAGTTTCCCCTTTTCTTTAAGTTTCCTATTTCTTTTAAGTTTCCCCCTTTTTCCTATTTAACTAAAAATTAATTTAGCAAGTGTAGATAAAAACAACCATTTACCCTCTTTGCTTCTTAACTAAAAATCAATTTAGCAAATGTAGATAAAAACAACCATTACTCCTTTTTTTAAAATTTAATCCTCCATTATAATTTTGACTTTAATAAATAATTTTGAATTTCTTACCCCCCTTCTTGTTACATGTTTATTTTTTATTTTTTATTTTTGACCACATGTTCTACTTAGACCTAGGTTTTAAATTCACTAGGCTGGGTGACATTTTTAAGGGAAAAAATGTTTTTAAACTTTACTTGACACATCATTCATTTTAAGGCTGACTAGGTTTATTCACTTACCAGTTAAAATCACGACGTGCCCTTCAGGATGCACTATGTGCTCCAAGGGTGCCACTCACCTCTTTCCATTTTATTTGTGCGATGTTCCCTTCAATACGCACTACATGATCCAAGGGTGCCACTCGCCTCTTTATGTTTTCTTTGCACGACATGCCCTTCAAGACGCACTACGTGATCCAAGGGTGCTACTCACCTCTTGACTGAATTTGGTAGACGTCAAATCCCTGGAGCCAATGCTCCATCGGGTGATATTGTGGGAGACTAAGGGCCTCTAAGGAATAAGGCCCCTGCTTTATTGCGCACCCCTTAGAATCATCATGAGAAACTGTCACAATCTGCCCTCACGACATCGTGGGTCTTCTCGAACTAGGTAATCATTAACCTACAGTTCGAACCATGACAAGAGTGCTAGTAGGTTGTAGTAAGGCTGCTACCACACCTCTCCCTCAATGTCTTTGGTTGTCATGCATGACCCCTCTACTCCATATGTGATTCTGGTCGGCAAGCTATTGCCAGCCTACATCCATAAGCGAATCATGTCAGCAATAATAATCAATCATCATAACATCTAATCATATGTACATATGCCACATCAACAACATTCAAACCCAACAATTCACTCCTTGACTCGATCCGAAGTCCAAGGGGTTTCATCGATGCTTCTACATCCTTGAGGTCCAAAGTCTTGCACACTCAAGAGAACTTAGTCAATAACACTTGTCTATGTAATGCAACCAAATAACATATCATCAAATCCATAATATCTCATAATTATAATCAAAACAACCAATAGATATAATAACCTAGATCACCTGCAAGCAAGTGTCCTCAAAGAATAAGTTTGCTTAGTGCACGCAAGAGTGGGATGTTACATACACCCCCTCTTGGTTTAAAATTCTTCCCCAAGTTTCACAGTAAATAAGTGCTGAAATAAAGTGTATCACAATATCATAAGTCTATCTATTAAACAAAAATAGAAATTGTTTGTGCATATCATATGTGTCCTTCCGGGTCGTCGAGTACGGACTATAGTTGTCCCACTAGACCTTGACCTGATCTATTGTTTGATGTCGTAGTTGTCGAATGCAATGGTCCAAGATGCGGATTGGCTCCACCATGAGTGTGCCCTCTTCAGATACTTACAAGGAACTCATGTCAATAACATGTGTAGGATCACTAATATAATGTCCCAAAACAGATACGTGAAAAACATCGTGCATACGCCTCAAAGAATCAAGCAAGTCTATTCGATAGGCCATGGGCCCCTTCTTTTCCACAACCTCGAAAGGTCCCATGAACCTAGGAGAGATTTTAGCACCCTTTCCAAACTTGATTGAACTCTTATGCAATTTCACCCGCAATAATACTCGATCGCCAACATCATAACTACAGTCGACACGATGCACATCATCATAACTCCTCTATCGATCTTGCGCTTCCTTGATCCTTTGTCTTATAGTTTGAATTTTATCTTCCATTTCTTGGATCACTTTTGGTCCCACCAGGACCCTATCCTAAAGTCAATCGCAGCTCAAAGGTGTCCGACACAGTCGCCTGTAAAGAAACTTGAAAGGCGCCATCTTAATGGTGCTTTGATAATTGTTGTTATACGTAAATTCTACCTTTGATAATAATTCTTCCCAATGATTTTGTTGGACCATCACATACATGCGCAACATATCCTCCAAGATTTGGTTTGTTTGTTCAATCTACTCGTTTGTCTCCGGGTTATACGTGGTATTAAAGTTAAGTTGGGTTCCCAAGGCCTCTTGGAAACTAGTCCAAAATCGTCTAGTAAACACCAATCCTCGATCGGATATAATCCTCTTAGGCACGCCATGCAGCCTCACAATCTCGCTGATGAAAACTCTAGCTATGTCAGGTGCCTGATACGTCGTACACACATGAATAAAATGAGCACTCTTCGTTAGAGTGTCGAATACCACAAAAATTGAGTCGCGTCTCCTTGCCGTCAGTGGCAATCCAACAATGAAATCCATCGAAGTGACCTCCCATTTTGATTTAGGAATTGTGTGTGGTTGTAGTAATCCTGGCGTATGTCTATGTTCAGCCTTCACCTACTGATATTCTAGACATATTTCCATGTAGTTGACTATTTCTGACTTCATTCCTTTCCAAAAGAATAAGGGTTTAAGGTCTACCCTCATCTTCATGACTCCTGGGTGAGCCATGTACACTTCTCTGTGAGCCTCGTTTAGGATCAAACTCCTCAACTCATCGTTGGGCGGTACATAAATTCGACTTTTAAATCTCAATAATCTGTCGTTTTCCATAGCAAATCCTTCAAATTTTTGAACCATCATTGTGTTTTGTCCAATAAAATCCTTTACCTCTTTGTACCAGTCATTGTCGCATTGTAAGGTTAGAATATTTTCATGTAGATTCATCTAAAGACGCATTACCGAAAAGATGTGTGGTCTCCGACTCAACACATCTGCCACTTTGTTCATTGTTCCCTTTATGTAAGTAATCTCAAAATCATACTTGCTAATCAATTCTGACCAACGTCGTTGTCACACGTTCAAGTCGCTTTGCGTAAAGATGTGTTGTAGTCCACAGTGGTCCATTTTTAGTTCAAATTTATGTCCAATAATGTAGTGTATCCAAATTCTCAAGGCATAAACAATGGCTAATAACTCCAAATTGTGTGTCGCATAGTTCTCCCCGTGCCTTCTCAACTTTCTCAAGATGCAAGCGATCACTCAATCGTCTTGCATCAAGACTTCGCCTAAGACTTCTTTGGATGTGTCAGTGCAAACCAAGAAGTTCGTGTCCATGTCAGGGACCTTTAGTATCGGTGATGTTTTCAACAGCTCCTTGAGCCTCTGAAATTCTTCCACACATTTCTTGGTCCAAACAAACTTCTTGTTCTTATTCTACAATTTCTTGATCGGATTTGGTAACTTCGAAAAACCCTCGATGAACCATCGATACTATCCCACTAAACCCATGAAGCTATGCACTTCAGAGGCATTCATTGACACAGGCCATTCCATAATAGCTTCGACCTTTGTTAGATCCACAGTGATACCTTCGTCGGAGATGACATGCCCTAAGTAGTGAATCTTTGATTCATAAAACGAGCATTTAGACAAGTTCACATACAATTTGTTCTCTCGTAGAAACTGTAGTACCATAGACACTGTAGTACCATGTGCAAGTGCTTGTCATGATCCTCCATCGTCTGAGAATAAATCAAAATATCTTCAATGAATACTTGGACGAACTTGTCCAACTATTCGCGGAATGCCCCGTTCATCAAACTCATAAATAACCCAGGGGTGTTTGTCAGTCCAAAAGGTAAAATAGTAAACTCATAATCTAAAAGCCTTGTCTTAAAGGCATTCTTAGGGACGTCGTCCTCCTTGATCCATCACTGGTGATACCCTGATCTCAAGTTGATTTTTGAAAACACTGTCGCACCCTTTATCTGATCAAACAGATCATCAATCCTTGGCAATGGATACTAATTCTTGATCGTTGCCTTGTTAAATTGACATTAGTCAATGTAGAGTCTCCATGACCCATCCTTCTTTCCTATGAAAATAATAGGCACACCCCACGATGACACAGTTGGACGTATAAGTCCTAGGTCCAGCAACTCATTCAGTTGCATTTTCAACTCTTGTAACTCTGGGGTCGACATCCGATAAGGCGTTCTTGCTATTGATTCAGTCCCTAGTTTTAGGTCTATGGTAAATTCCAACTCCCTCTTCAGCGGCATCCCAAGTAACTCCTCAGGGAAGACGTCTACAAACTCTCTCACCACTGGAAGGTGTTCTAGACCTTCTTCTACTCTCTTCTCATTTAGTGCAAGGATCACATACATCTTACATCCCTTGTGCATGCTCTTCCATAGTTGGAAGGAAGATATGAACCTCAGGGAAACTCCCTCATTTCGACCTAGAATCACACGTCTCTGACCCTCATCATCGACCAAGATCAATCATTTCATATTATAGTTGAATATCGCCTCATGTGATTCCAACCAATCCATATCGATCATGACATCATAAGATCCTAAGATCATGACATACAGGTTGGCCCTAGTGACAAACTCTCCCAAGTGAAGGCTACATCTTGTAACCTTCCCACCAACCTTTTGTTTGGCTTTCGAAGCCATTTCTACAAAGCTAAACTCATCATGTTCGATTGCCTTTACCTTAATTCTTTTTAGCACTACATCAGAAATGAAACTCTCGGTAGCACCAGGATCTATCAAAATACTTAGGGTCTAGTTAGCGATGGTACCTGATGTCCCGAGCACAGTCAACTGGTGGTCTACTTGGTGGTTATTCACCGCTGCATGAATCTGATGGGCCTTGGTGAAATCTCCCATGGCAGTGGGTCGACCTGATCCAAATGCTCTAGTCCTCTCCAATGGGTAGCCACGCTGGTAATGTGGATCCCCACATGTCCAACACCTTTTCTTTGGTCCATTACTCCTAGTACCTGAAGTAGAAGTTGACGGCCGATCGGCCTGGAACCCTGGTTTGTTCTACTGAACAAGCCTAAACTGTTGCTACTACGGTCGATATTGATGTTGGTGTTGTGATCCTCAGTAAGGAGTCTGTTGTTGAGGTGTTGGTCGTTGAGGTGTAGTGAAAGTGGATCCTCTCTAGAAGCCATGATATTTTGGTGATTTTCTAGCTGGTGTCTGACGTTGTTGCACACCAGATGACACCTACCCTGCTGGTCTCGCTGGAGTCCTGCTTTGAGCTTCATTGATAAGCTCCTCCTTTGCTATGAGGGCCTTTTGGACGACATCATGCAAGGTTTGAGGCATCAGAATCCTAACCTTTTCACTTCAGGTTGACATTAAGGCCAAACACGAACTTGTTCAGCTTGCGTTTCTCGATATTCAGGTGTGGAGCATACCCAAGAAGTTCCATAAAATGGGTCTCATACTTGGGCACCATACGGTTGCCCTATTTCAAGGCATTGAACTCATTGAGCTGACACTTAATGAATTCCTCTGATATATACCTCTCTCAGAACCGTTCCTTGAACAGTTCCCACGACACATCTTCGACGACCATGTTCAATTGCGGCAGGAGCATCTTCCACCATAGAAGTGAGCTCCCCTTCAGTTGAAAGACTGCCATGTAGACCTTCATGTTGGAGGCATATTCATGAAGTGCAAAGAACATCACCATATTCTCCAACCATGCCTCAATGGCTACATCGTTCGGGGCACCAAAGAACTCGAGAAATTTAACTTTCTCGAGTTCGCGGTGAATACTACCAGTACCGACCAGAGTGCGCAATGGACCCTCAGGGGTGTTGGTGCCCTAGCCTCATATCTATCCAAACAAATGATTAGTGCCTCAAACATCTGTTGAAAGGACCTCATCAACCCAACCAATCACCCATAGCTATATGTTCCTACCCGACAACTTGTTCGTCTCCCTGGGGGTTACACCCATTGGGCATGGATGCTACTGGAGGCGTCACGCCTCCTCCCCTAGCACCTCGTCGTATGCCTCTGTAGTGTCCTCTAACCATGATTACCTACATGAACACAAATCAGTTTAATTAGCAACATTACAATCAAATACCCAATCAACAAAAGCCGTAGTGATCCCAAGTCGTAGGTCGAACCAACTCTAATACCATATGCTATTGTTGGCATAGGGGCAGACTCGAGGTTCACTCCAAGAGCATGCCAACAAGCCCTAGCTATTGGCCCTTTTGGCAGCACCTGCGAAGTAGATGCAGTCTCACCTGAAGAAGCTAAGAGGGGGGTTGCAGGACAAGAATGTCTACAACGAGGGGAATATCAAGTGGATCTATCACAACAACAACACAACATTCATATATCACTTATCATCTAGGTCTATCCTACATAACTATAGATTTGATCTAACATAAGACTGCAAATAACAATATAACAATGACAGAGATGCAGGCATCAATCACACATATGACACAAAATATATGTGGTTCACCCTCTCTCCAGGGATACGTCCATGGAACTGTGCTTATGATTTATTAAGGTAAAGCATATAGTTCTTATTTGCGCTCTCAGCTAGCAGATCTTCTTTCTTCTCTTTCTTTCTCTCCCCTTCCTTCACACCTAGCTACAGGACTTGACCTTCACACACAACTGAATATCTCACAATACAATCCTCTCCCTCCACAACAAAGCTGTAATAACAACATCATACCAATACTCAATGACCAACCTAAACCAGGTCCTCTTGACCTTTATTTATACATTACAATCCATCACCAACCTGCCTTAGGTCGAAACCTAGGTGCCAAAACCCTAGATACCAAAACCCTAGGTGTCTAAAACCTTAGGTCAACTTGACCCGCTTTTTTCGGACTTCGCTAGCCTGTCTTTCCTTCTTCATCGCGCGGTGCTCCAAAGCATCCAATGATGGATTTCTCTGCTTGCTAAGTTGTACATGGTCCTTCTTCCTTGTTGATCCGTCATCCCTGATCTCCTCATCCAATGGCTTGCATCCACACTTCACTCCATCTTTCCTGCTCTTTTGCTCACTTCGACTCAATGATAGTTATTGTGTCTTCCGCGAAGCTTGCTTTTTAACTTTCCTTCCTTGTTCTTCGCTTCCTTCCATAACCAAGGGCCAACAAGCCCCCAACACTCACCTATGACTCATCCTAAGGAACTTCATATCTAATCCTCTTATTTTACTTCGACTTGGGACTGCGTAGTGCATCCCTTTCTTTCTTCTTTATGCCTCCTTTCCATCCTTGTGCAGACTGTCTTTTCTATGTCTGGTACCTAGTTTCAACTGCACCTGGTACCTGTACCCTTTTCCTCATGATTTTACTGAGAGCTGTGAGGCAGCTAGTTATCATAATACAACTTCAACTAACTCCCATTCACCAATCCTTCCTTCCAGTCTCCCTTCAATGTCTT
>JASDQU010505974.1:20673-43264 GCA_032191745.1 Picea mariana | reverse complement strand
AGAAATTGTGGGTATTTTTTTTTCACGGTAGAGACGTGTTTCGGCATCTTTAAGCAACAGAGATCTGTCGTTACGCGCATAAACCCGCAGTTAAGGGATTCATACACGTAGGAAATACAAGTGGTTCTTAAGCGCACATCTGTTGGCCACCCTTGTAACCCCTGTTGGTACCCCTTCGAGTGGTAGCGCATCAGAGAGTACCTATGTACAGATCGGCCTAGATTTCCTGAAGCCCTCTTTAGATAAATCTATCGGCCGCCGGACTGCTATAGTGTCAACGAGAACAACACTCGAGAAGATACTCTCTAGTACCTGGGTAGTCGAGTAGTATGGCTAAGGGTACGGTCTATCCTCCTTAGTTAGTGCCCTGAGATATTGGGCCGAGTANAGGGATTCATACACGTAGGAAATACAAGTGGTTCTTAAGCGCACATCTGTTGGCCACCCTTGTAACCCCTGTTGGTACCCCTTCAAGTGGTAGCGCATCAGACAACAACTGTGTATGGATTGACCTAGATTTCCTAAAGCCCTCTTTAGATAAACTAATCAGCCACCTGACTGCTATAGTGCCACCAAAAACAACACTCGGGAAGATACTCTCTAGTACCTGGGTAGTCAGGTAGTAAGGCTAAGGGTACGGTATATCCTCCTTAGTTAGTGCCTTGAGATATTGGACCGAGTACTACTGTTGGACCCTGCATGAATATCAGAGAGCTATAGCATAGGGAAAACCCCTGTCTGTAGAACCCTTGAATACCTAACCCTTGGGGGACAGAAACATAAACAAATTAAAACAGACAAGATCTATTGTCGTACAACTGTGTTCGGGTTGCCATGTAAATACACATTTCTTTCTGGTTAAGCATTTGGGGATTTCATCGCTACAGTATTCTTCAGACAGGAGTATAACTCTGCAGGTGTTAAAAAAAAGAGTCTAGAAATTTTTTCACCATTATTTGAGACATATTCCATTGGATTCATCTATTCGCCCTTATCACATTCATCCATATCATTTTTCGACAAAACTTTTGACCCTGCTCACCCCTTTTCAGTTCACCCATCCTCATGGCCCATACCCTTAGCCAAGACCTAGAAGCTCGCTTCAACACCTTGCAATCTGGTTTCCTCAAGACCCAAAAAGAAGTGAAACAAATCAGTGCTATTGTTGCCTCCATCGATACATCCATCAATACAACCATAAATACAACCATGCAGTCCTCAATGGGGAAAGTCAAACAAGAACTGACCACCCAGCTTGAATCTGTCTTTGCATCACTCTGCACCAAACTGAAGATCCCTACAAATGACCCTTTCTCTAACGCACCTCTAAAGACTGAAGGTGAACATTCCTCCCATTCCCATACCTTTCAACCCCATCACTTTCAACGTGACCTATGCCTTCCACGGGTGGATGTGACCAAATTTGATGGCTCGGACCCCACTGGTTGGGTCACCCAAATGAAACATTATTTCTCTTTATACGAAATTACAGATGACTTGGCCAAACTCCAGTATGGTTTTCTCCATCTAGATCAATAACGTTGGCAATGGTAGCAATTGAGAAAACTTCCTGTCAAGGGTATATTGCTTGGACCCAATTTGTGACTGAGCTTTATGAATTCTTTGAAACTGACACCAACCATTTGGGTTGTTTGACAAAGTTAAAACAATCAGGAACAGTAGAAGACTTCATATCTACCTTTGAGCACCTCATTTTTCGAACAGAGGTCATGACTGATGCTTTCTTTCGAGAGTGTTTTATCAGTGGCCTCAAGGATGAGATTTGGGCCGATGTCCTCATGGCTCGACCTTCGAGTTGGGTGGAGGCTACTAAAAAAGCTAAAGAAGCACAACAGGTTGTATGCTCTCAAAACTGTAATCCCTCCTTTATCCCTTGCCCTAAATCCATAAATCCCACTACTCCCTCTGCCCCATTAAAGATCCAAAAATTGATCAGGGCTGAAATGGCTGAATGCCAACTCAAATTCCTTTGTTATAATTGTGATGACAAATATTTCCTGGGCCACAAGTGTAAGGAACAAAATATTTTAATGGCCATCTCTGAGGATATTTTAGAAGAGGATGTTGAAACTCCCCTTGTGCCTGAGTCACCTAAAATCACTGACATAACCCCTCCCTCAGACCCTCCCGAAGTGGAACCGATCATTTCTCTCAATGCTCTCACTAGCTTCTCCGCCCCCCAAACCCTCAAGTTAATCAGTTACATCAAGCATCGAAAGTTCATCATTCTGGTTGACAGTGGAAGCACCCATAATTTTATTCATCATCGCAATGCCCAAGAAACTCATTTCTACATCCATGCCATCAACAATTTCCAAATCATGATTGCCAATGGTGGTTCCATGAAATGTTGAGGGCGTCGTGAAAATGTGCATCTACAAATCGGTGACTACCACCTAAAATCCCATATGTTTGCTATCGACATGGGCGGTTGTGACATTGTGTTGGGTGTAGATTGGCTAAGGACTTTGGTTCCCATTCTCATGGATTTTAAGGAATTAACCATGCAATTCGACCAAGAAGGCCACCGATATAAATTCCAAGGCATCATTGTTGGTTCACCTGAGGTCATTAGTTCCCAGCGCATGGAAAAACTGCTGAAAAAAGGTCATTATGGTGTCATTGCCCAACTCCATGCCATACAATCAACAGAGACACCCCCGGTGTTGCAAGACCTCCAAGACCTCCTTTCTAAACATCAAATGGTATTTTCCACTCCCCAAGGACTTCCTCCTTCCCGCAGTGTTCATGATCATTCCATTCCCCTTGTACCCAGAAGCCTTCCTCCCAATCTCTGTCCATATCACCACCCCTTTTCACAAAAAAATGAAATTGATAAAATGGTCTAGGAACTCCTTACTGCAGGCATTATCCTCCCTAGTACAAGCCCTTACTCTTCTCTTGTAGTCATGGTCCTGAAGAAAGAAGGTTCTTGGAGAATGTGTCCTGACTTCCGTGCCCTCAACAAACTGACCATTAAAGACAAATTTCCCATTCCTGTCATTGATGACCTCCTAGATGAATTGAGTGGCGCCCAATTCTTTACTAAATGTGATCTTCACTCAGACTATCACCAGATACATATGAAAGAGGCAGACATTCCCAAGACAGCCTTTAGAACTCATGAGGGCCACTATGAGTTTTTGGTCATGCCCTTTGTCTTGTGTAATGTCCCCTCCACCTTCCAAATCCTCATGAATCATGTATTTTTTGTCTTAGTTTTCTTTGATGATATCCTCATATATAGAAAAACCTGGACAGACCATCTTATTCATGTGGATCGAGTTCTCCATCTACTCTCTCAACACCAACTTTTCCTGAAACAGTCTTAATATGTTATTGGTGCCTCAAAAGTAGAATACTTGGGTCATCTGGCTGGCAAGAATGGCGTCAGGGTGGATCCAAAAAAGATTGAAGATATGCAAGACTGGCTACACCCAAAGACTCTCAAAATCTTGTGTGGATTTCTGGGCTTAACAGGGTATTATCGCAAGTTTGTTAAGAATTATGGAAATATTGCAGCACCTCTCACTGCTCTCCTCAAAAAGAATTCTTTCACTTGGACTCCAGCCACTACTCGAGCTTTCCAAACCTTGAAGATGGCCATGTTCACCACTCTGGTTCTATCCCTTCCTGATTTCACAAAGACCTTTGTGTTGGGATGTGATTCCTCGGGGAAAGGAATCAGTGATGTCCTTATGCAAGAGGTTCGGCCTTTGGCCTTCACCAGCAAGCAACTATCTGAAAGGAATCTGGGAAAACCCATCTATGAAAAGGAAATGTTGTCTATTATGCATGTCGTTGATCTATGTCGCCCTTATCTCTTGGGGAAACATTTCCAAATTAAGACAGACCATCAAAGCCTCAAGTACTTTCTGGAACAACACATTTCCTCCCTGTAGCAACAAAAATGGGTGACTAAACTCTTTGGATATGATTATGAGATCATTTACAAGAAAGGAAAAGACAATGTGGTGGCAGATGCACTATCCCGAAAATATGAAGAAGAAGGATCCCTTTTTTCTCTTTCCTTCATTGTACCAGATTGGCTCCAAGCTGTTCGCCAAGAATGGCTAGAAGATCTCAAAAGTTCGCATCTGATCCAGCAATTGCAGACCAATGCTCCAGCTCCCCTAGGGTACTCTTGGCTCCAGGTTGAGCTTTGATACAAAGTTCGTTTGTATTTAAGTAAAAAATCAAAGCTTAAATCCATGGTACTTTATGAGCTTCATGTTACACCCACAGCAGGGCACTCCAGGTTCACCAAAACCTATGACAGGGTCAAATGTTCTTTTTTTTGGGATGGTATGAAACAGGACATCCGTAATTTTGTCGTTGAATGTGATGTGTGTCAATGCAACAAGGGAGAAACAATCAAATCTTCGAGCACACTACAACCGCTTCCGATTCCACCTGCTATTTGGAAGGATATCTCTATGGACTTTATTACTGGCTTACCCAAATCGGGAAATAAATTAGTCATAATGGTGGTTGTGGATTGCCTTTCCAATTATGCTCATTTCTGTGCTCTTCAACACCCATTTACTGCATCCATGGTGGCTCAAATTTTCATGGACCAAGTCTTCAAGCTTCATGGCATGCCGCACTCTATTGTTTATGATCGTGACCCAACTTTCACAAGCAATTTTTTGCAAGAACTGTTCAAGCTACAAGGCACACAATTGCATCTCTGCACATCTTATCATCCCCAGACTGATGGTCAAACAGAAGTTGTCAACAAGTGTTTGGAAACATATCTAAGGTGATTTTCCTCTAAAAAGAAAAATCAGTGGGCTCAATGGTTAACCCTAGTTGAATGGTGGTACAACACTTCCTACCATACAGCTACAGACATGACTCCTTTTCAAGTGGTATATGGACAGAAGCCACCTTCAGTTCTCTCATACTTACCGAGTACCTCGAATGTCCAGGCAGTTGACCAAACACTTACAGTTCGAGAGGATATTCTCCATACCCTCAAAGATAACTTGGTCATGGCACAGAATTGCATGAAGCAACAAGCAGATCAAGGTCACTCTAAACGTCAATTTGCAGAAGGGGATCAAGTGTTTCTACGACTGCAACCATACAAGAAAACTTCCCTCAAGGTCGAGCATTGTAAGAAGCTAGTGCCCAAATTTTATGTTCCTTATATAGTTCTCAATCATGTGGGACAAGTCACCTATCAGTTAGCTCTGCCCAGTCATTCGAAGCTACATCTTGTTTTTCATGTTTCATGCTTAAAGAAGGTGATTGGAACTAGGTGCCAAACTCAAACCAACCTTCCTGAGTAAGCTGAAGAAGGATCCATTTGGCTACAACCAGAAGTAGTTTTGGACCAACGTGAGCGTCGCCTGCATAAGAGAACCATCAAGGAAGTGCTCGTCTAGTGGAAAGATACAACTCTAGCATATGCCACTTAGGAACTAGCTACCATTCTGCAGTAGTTTCCACATCTCAAGCCTTGAGGACAAGGTTGTTTTTAAGGGGGCGGACATGTTAGGGTCCTAACCCGCACATAGGTAGAGCAATATATTCGGATGTAATAAAGGTTAATATTAATAAGTCCTATCAATAAAATAGAATAAGGCAGATGTAAGAAAACCTAATAGAAACTTCTTCTTCTAGAAGGATCTTCCTCTAGATGTTTCTCTTGATAGAAATATTTAGTATAAATAAGGGTCGAGGGTATGAAAAACCTATCTTGGATATTATTGTAACATAGCATTTCTCAACTAAAGGTTGCCCCCTCAAAGAGGCCCATGAACATTGCTTTCTGAATCAAATTGTTATTTATGTTGTTGTTCTTATATCATTTCTGTGTTATTGTGGAGATTATGTTGGTTATATTACTGTTATTCTATCGTTTCTAGCATTTTATTTTTGTTCTGCATACTTTTTATATCTATTATATTACACTCTGAAACCAAGTGTTATGAAATAAATAATTAAGATAACACAATAAATCAAAATTGTGATGGACCGATCTACTAACAATCATAAATACAGAAGTGAGAGGTAAGGAACTTACCTAGAAACTAATGTACCTTTAATCTGGTGACTTCATAAATGTAATAATTTCTTGATCTTTGATCTCACCAACCAAAACATAAAGTGGGGGACAACTCTCCACCCAACCAACCCCCCCAAATCATCATGACTGAGATCCCTCGATCCCTCAATCCACTACTATGCCAACTCTTCTTAGTTGTGTCCTCACATTTCCCAAGAAAAATGAGATGTGATTTTCCCTTCTTCTTCATCCTTATATAGAATCCATCCATGGTAAATAACCATATCCCTAAGATCTATTATTTAACTCTTTATTATAATTCAGTGTTTCTCCATCAATTGTCTTTACTTATTTTACCATTTTCTTTTATTACCCAAATATCCATAATAAGTACTTATTTTAAACCCTTTAGGATAATTATTATACTTCTTTATTATTATTATTTATAACATAATAATAATATGGGGCATTGCATACTCCCCTTCAAGGAATGTTTCCTTGAAGTTAATTTTGATTATGTTACTTATAGGTTTTTAATTATCTTTCCACATCCTCCACAACATCCTTTGTTATCTCTCATATCTTTCACAACACCCTCTGTTGTACTACTATAAATCCACCCAAGTGACTACAAAAGCATCGAAAGTCTGCATCACAACAATGGGGAAGCATGAGTACTCTCTAGCTTTTCTTCTTGACTTTCAGAACTACGTTTAAATCTTAATAATCTATTTGGATACCCAAGGCTTGAAACCTCATCTTCCCAAGAAACTATCTGGTCCAATACTCACGTACACTAGGAATATCGAAAAGATAACCTAAAATCCCTCCAAAACTACCAGGTACAACCCTGGGCATCGAAGTCCAATCCCACAACACCACAGGAAAGAAACACTCCAACCATTCTTTGGGACTTCGACATTACAACTCCAATACAAGGCATAAGAATTAATAGAGTAAGTATTATATTGAGTTGTCCCTTTTATAGCAAGATTTGCCCCACCCTATGCAATATTTCACAGAAGGCCTTTTTCCATTTCCTTATGCAGACTTATCATCCCTGTTTGTAAAATCCAAAGCTAAAAATACATATTTTTCCACGTATATGCATGTTGCTCCACTACAGCCCGCGTACATCGAGATTTGTACCCAAAAATGAAAATTAATGTTGGGTTTCCATGTCACGACAGGAGATCTATGATCCTTGGCCTTCCATATACTAGAAATGTTTTAACTCGGTCCTTCAGTTCCATTTTGAAGGCTATAAATGGGCTAATTACGAGCTATGGAAAGAAGAGAAAGAATTCAACTTTGAGAGAAAATTACTCTGGAAAAATTATTTACTTCATATTGAGTATGCATCCCTTTGTCCTTTAAGTTTGAACACAGTGTTCAACCCCCAAGCTCTTCCCTTATTGATTGAGAACCTCATTGTTTCTCTTTTATGATCTTGCCTTTGGTGGAGGATTGAGGTGGTGGAGGCAGGTGGTGGAGGACCAGATGGAAGGAACTTGGTTTCTCGGTTATGAATCATGTCGACACAGAAGTCTGTAACATTTTCGCTTATGTTGATCATATATTAATAGAAATACTCTTTTCTTGTCCAATTGATATATTGAAAATATTTGAATTATTATTATATGGGTGTATTTTTCATGTTTATAAATGGATTATGCTATTGAATGTGCTAACATCATTTATTATCACCATATGCTTTCTTTGCTTGGTTGTTGAGGACTAGTTGCAGGTATATTTCTTTGGGTTAAGTGCTCAACGGTGGACTTCATCGAATGTTTGGACGAGGTAGGCCTTTTATCTTGTCTGGCTCGCATATTTTTTTCATAGCATACTTGAAAAGAGAGTTGATTTCTGCAGTCATTTCCGTTTGTTGTGGTTTACCTAGCCATAGAGAGATTTTCCTTGTAACAGAATTAGCGACCATACTGGGGAGTGAATCTTCTTTCTTAGGGTTTGGAGTACTTTTCTCCTTAGATTACTCTTGTTCCTATTGTTTTTCTTATCGTATCATTGCTTGACAACCTTTGTTCACTCTGGGTCTGAGTTTTCAGTCTTCTCCCTTGCCTGGTCTTTGGCTTGACATTCGTGTATATATGCAGGTTGTTGCTATGCAAGTTGCGTACATACACTCTGTTTCCTCAAACAGTCGCATACATGAGATTTCCTTGGTTTTTTGTTGGGTCTGGTAGTTGTTGGGTGGGGTTTGATGTTTTTTGAGTCTTCTTAGGTCTCTGTAGTGTCTGTTAAGTGCTTGTGGGATGAAACGAAACTTGTCTTTGGTTGAATTTTTGGGTAGAGTATTTCTCATCATCTTTTCATTTTGATTTTCCTTGCACATTGGGTTGGTTGTATTATTGCTTGTTATCCTACTTGAGTTGTATGTTTCTATACACAGTAGATTTTATATATCAAGTTTCTTTTCAATCCATGCATTTTCATTTTTATTATATTGAAAATACAAAAATCTTGGGCATTTTGAATTTCTTGGCATTTTGGTCTTTTGAGTCTTTGTCATTAGCTTAGTGCATCTAATGAAAGATTACATTTTTACTTTAGAATTGAAGAGTTGAAATTAAAAATTGCATTTGTTATTAGAATCATATCATTCATTGAAAGTTGAAGTTAGGACATTGCATTATATTCATATTTACTTTTCTTGCAGAGTCATAACATCATGAGTTTCACTAATCACGATTTTACTTTCTAGGGTGCACAAACTAGTTTAGGATTTAGTGCCTTGGAATAGGATTTTGTGAGTAAACATCTCCAAGGAAATTAAATTAACATATGCATCTGAGAAAGGGAGTGGAGAAATCCATTATATAATTGGTAATATCATGAGGCTCTGCTCACACCAGTGTTAATCACAAGGTCGTGCAAGGTTGGTTGAAGGCATATCCCCCCGATGCCTTCTTAGCATCAAAGATATTTCTGGGGATATTGCTAGTGCCTTTACCTCTGTGAGAGGTTGTACTTTCAAGGTTTCGGACTTTGCTACCCTGCCCATACGGTGGACTTGAATTACGACTGCTCGCTCGTGCATCGGTTATACATTGGTTTATTAGTTTCTTGACTTAGGTGACACATAGGTTACTTGCAGGGGTTATTCTGTAGGTACCCTGGGTCAGATAAGGGTCGGACAACACACAATCTTTATGGAGGATTACCTCTCCAGGGGGATCTGACCAACTGGTTGTTAAGCCCACGAGGGCCCTTATAATTGATTTTGTTACCTCTGATCTTTAGCAGGGAGTCTCAGGCCCCTCTTGGGAAAGACATGCCTTCTTTAGGGAGGGAGGCCACTTTTATCTACTTTACCCCGTTTGTGTGCATATTGGTCATTTGAATTTTGGTGTTCTCTTTGATTACTAGTTGGCCTTAGGATTTATTTTTCATCTTTAGAGTCTTAAGTCATTGTGGAGTCGGACCAACATCCCCGCTGGTCCCGTCGCTTGTTATAGTTACCACCGGATTTCGAGTCTTTTCCTTCTAAAATACGTAGAGTTATTAGACGTGGTACACACACATCCACTATTCAAACTTTTGATTCTAAAAGGATGAGTATTGAACCTAGTCTTCAGAACACTCGGAGCCCTTCAAATCCCACACCCACTATAGTTAATGGCACCCCTTCGACTCCTGCAACCACAAGGGTTTTAGTGTTGGAGGCACCTATCATTATTATGGCTCAGCCTATAGTGAATTCTCAATCTCTTGCCTCAAACCCTTTTGGGTATCTTGGTCACTCACCGGGCTATAATGTTCAGTCCATCCATATGGCCTCTAGTCCCTTTTCCTATGGTATGTCCAACTTTACTTCGCAGTTTTCGAATGCCATCCCAGTTGTTGGCCTTAATTCTATCATTGGTCTTGGGGGAACTACACCTCTTATACTCCATTTTTGTTTAGTGGCTTTTAAATCCCTCAAATGACTCCTAGTATGGGAAGAATTCCTGCTTTTAACCATGGGTCTAATCCTCCTTCTTTTGGATGGAACAACCAACCTGGCAAACAAGCCTCTGCTCAAGTTTCATCCTATACCCCTACCTCCTTGGTGCCAATTTCAATTAACACGTTTGGCATGACGAATCCACCTCTATCCTCTAGATTCCCACCTGGAGGGTGTTAGTTTCAGGCTTTGGGCAACCCCCAACCCGGATGCAATCTAGCTGGGGGATTTTTTTATAATATCAAACAAAACATTCCTACTGGAATGATTCCCAACCAACCTTTTATGAATCATCCTGAAGGAGGGTCTTACAATACTGGATAGGGCCATGGTGCTTACCAGAACCCTAGATGGGCTGCAGTTCCTCAAGCACAGTCTTTCCTAGGAGCTTGAGGCCAGATGCCACAACCTCATCTCCCTTTTATGGCCATCCTTTATCTGCTAGACTTGTCTATGTTGATGAATGACCCTATGATTCAGTATCCTACATGGCCCCCCATCCCCACCAAGCTTCCTTCGAACATTTCGAAGTTCGAAGGTAAGAATGTTGAGGATCCTGGTGATCACGTTACTACCTTTCACCTGTGGTGCTCCTCCAATTCCCTTAATGACGATTCTATTTGGTTAAGATTGTTTCAATGCACCACCATTGGATTTGTTGTGAAATGGTATATTGAGCTACCCAGGGGGGCATATGGGACCTTTATTCAACTGGTGTTGGTCTTCCTTAACCACTTCCAATTTTTGGTTCGTTACAATGATCGCCTAGAACTTATGTCGAATTTATGCCACGACACCACCACTCATATCTAGGATCATATCCAGGAGTGGATTAGATGGAATAGGTTGATTATGACCTCCATACCACTGTCCTTTCTTTTAGAATGGTTCCTTAAGTATTTTCACCCTCTTATTTCAAAGGATGTTGCTACTATCGGGTTTACCATCGAGGAAGAAGTGGTCTTTAAAGCCCAGTAGCTAAATCTGATATATGCTCAGTATGGGATGTTATACCACGTTATTTTGAATGCACCACAGTCGAATTACGACCCTAGACAAAAGCTCGAACCTCATGCCAATGGCATTGTAGGCTCCGCCAATGTAAAATCTGCAGACTCAATGACAAGCCATTTGAAAGAGTTGTCTCTAAACCAATCTGCTAGATGGCCATCTTCGTCTGTCTCTTCCAACCCCACTTAGTCAATGGATGTACATTCCGTGAAATCGTCAGCCAACCCAAATGGTAACCAACAACTAGGCGGGAATAAGAATGAAGGACCCAATAATCGTAAGGGTGGGAAAAATGGCAATAAACCCAAGGACAATGGTAATAATGAGAGGATGAATAATAATGTTGGAGAGGGAAAACGAGAAATACGTCAGGTGAAATTTCCCTGTAAGATTTGTACAGATGATCACCTTACCCATTTATGCCCCAAAATTGCGGAAGCTGAGAGGCTATTATCTCTACCGCTCGTCGTGTTGACGAATCCTTTTCCACATAACCAGCACATGGCCTCGAGCTCCTCAAACACTGGAAATGTGGTTGGTGGGATTCAAAACCCATCATTGCAATACAGTGACCATTTGTGTATCAATATGGTCAATTTTAAAGTTAATGTAGCCACTCGATCTCGAGACTATAGCTCTTCACTAGATATTCCCAATCTAGAATCTCCTCCTCCTCCTCCAGAGACAACTTTACAGATTGAAAAACTAGATCCACTGCCTCATATTCCGAAAGGATTAATCAAGTGCTCTACCCACAATCCAAATGTTAGAGCCACCCAAAACTACTCTATTGTTGAGGACCTAGGTCAAACCCCTTGTGCGGTGTCGACTTTGGAGGTACTCCAGACGTGTCCTTCACATAGGAATGCCTTACTATTTGTGTTAGGAGCTCTAGAACCCAGTGGCTCAAAAGTTTCAAGTTTGACGTCGTAGATGTGAAGCCTTGCTTACCTTACCATGTGGATTTCCAAATCCACATGGAGCACTCAAATTATACCATAAAACGTGCGGTTTTTGATGAAGGCATTGCTACATGTGTGATGTCCCTAATCTGTTGGAAAGCTCCCGGTTCTCCAACTCTTTCTAATTCATCGAACATGTTGACTACTTTTGAAGGTCATTCCTTCCGCCCTCACATTATTGTTCCTTCCTTCCTAATCTAGTTAGGTGGGAAGATAGTAGAGGTGGAGGTGAAGGTATTTGATGTGCCTCTTGATTATAACTTGTTACTAGGACACAATTGGACCTATGCTATGGTCATCATCCTATCGTCCATCTTCTGTACTATTTGTTTTCCTCCTGAAGGGAATATCATGATGATCGACCATTTATCCTTTGCGTACTCTAGTCCTAATGCATCTATTGGATCGTCAATCCCTGTGATCGACAATTCTCAGCCGACAACTGAGAATATCAGTGTCAGAATGTATTCTTCCCTTATGGGTACTTTCGACTTCATGACAGCGAGTAACCATGTTTACACCATGTCCAGTAGGCCCATTTCGACAGGGAGGTCCACTCCTTTCTGCACTTCCTATTTTAGTGATCCATGGACCCTACCTTCCCTGACTTCATCTTGTAAAGATCAGTTTCATGTTGGAATGTCCATGCCACTATCGGTAGCGAAGATTGTGTATCAAGTTGTTCTTGACTCTTCCGCTGATCTCGATCATGTTACCTCACCAATGGAAGAGGATGATCCCGTTCTTAGGCTCATATAGGCTACTTCGGCGTCTTGTTCACATGACTGCGTCAATGAGACTTTTTCTTCAGACAAAGCTATCATCAAAGCCATGAATGGTTCTAACAAACCTTGGGACGACATGCATCACCACTCTTATTTTCTCCCAGAGATTGAAAGAATCGAACAAGATGACTTTCAATCTACTTTCAGTGAGATAGTTGGTCACACCGTAGTTCCACTTGATATGCACATAATTTATGCCAAAGGAAATATGACGAGTATTTATCCTACTGTCATGATCGATATCTCTTGTACCCTTGGCAAGGTTGAAAATGTAAATCAATGTGGATTGTTTGCTAGAAGAAATCTTGATCTACACTGAACTCTTCAAGGAATTCCAAGATGTTTTTTATTAGTCATATGAAGAGATGTCAAGAATCCACCCTCGTATTATCGAGCATGAGATTAGAACTTATATGGATGCTAAACCTGTTTGAAAACGTCTTAGAGCTGTCAATCCCCAGAAGGCCCCTGCTATTAAGACAGAGGTGGAGAAGCTACTTAATGTTGGCTTCATCTACCCAGTTCCCTTGACTGAATGGGTATCCAATCTCATTCCTATGAATAAAAATAAAGGAACTATCTGTGTATGTATGGACTTTCGTGACCTGAACAAGGCATGTACTAAAGACAACTTCCTAACACCCTTCATCTATCAGATTCTCGATGAGTGTGTGGGAAGGGAAGTATTTTCTTTTATGGATGGATTTTCAGGGTATAACCAAATTCAAATTAAACCTAAGGATCAACACATGACGAAATTTATTTGTCCTCGGGGTACTTTTTCATACCGGAAAATGTCTTTCGGTCTTAAAAATGTCAGAGCAACCTTCCAATGTGCCATGACCTTCACTTTTCATGATCTTAAGCATATAGTCGAAGCTTACCTTGACGATCTTTCTTCTCACTCTCGTAAGAGAGTGAATCATGCTACACATGTTTGGCTTGTTTTTGAAAGATGTTGTTACTATAGAATCTGGTTGAACCTTCATATGTGCATCTTTTGCGTTAGGTATGGTCATCTTTTTGTATTTCTTGTTTCTTAGACCAGGATCATGGTAGATCCATTAAAGGTTGAGTCAATACTTCGATTGCCTCCCCCGCACAATATTAGACAAATTCAAGGTTTATAGGGGAAAGATAACTTTATACGTCAATTTATAGTAAGATATGCCAATATCACTAAGGGTTCCATGTGTCTTTTAAAGAAGGGAACCTCTTTTATCTGAGATGAGTGAGCCTGGGAGTCCTTTGATTCTTTGAAGAAATCCTTGGTATCGGCACCTCTGTTGAAGTCTCCGAACTACGGTAGAGATTACTTGCTTTATATCACCGCGTCTGAGGAGACGATTGGTATGGTTTTGGTTAGGAGGATGACGAGCTCCATGAGCATGTCATCTACTATCTTAGTTGAAACTTAGTCAGTCCTAAGCTTAATTATTCTCACATTGAAAAGCTAGATTTGGTTGTCATTCACGCAGTCCAACATTTGAGTCATTATATATTACTTTTCAAGACCACTGTGGTTGTCGATGTCAATCCATTTCAATACGTCCTTACCAGACGTATCATAGGGAGGAAATATAATAAATGGATTGTCATTTTACAAGAGTTTGATCTTGATTTCACTTCTACAAAATCCAAGAAATGACTAGTCTTCGCAGAGTTAATATATGATTTTCCACAATTAGATGAGGATGTTATCCATGTTGATTTGTTTGCGGATGAACAAATTTTTCTTGTCTCGTTGTCTGACCCCTGGTATGGAGGCATTGTTCTCTATCTTCAAACTTTGAAGTTCCCTTAGCATCTCTCACGAGATGACCAACAACATGTAATATACCAAGCTATGAATTATACTATAGTCAATGACACTTTGTATCATCGAGGAATAGACAATATCTTGCGTCATTGTTTAACTCATGGAGAAGTTGAGTCAGTCCTAAACTATTGCCACAGTGGGGCTTGTGGTGGTCATCTATCTGAGCTTGTGATAGCCCAAACACTTTTGCATGCCAATTATTTATGGCCTTCTATCTTTAAATATTGTATTGAAGTGGTTAAGTAGTGTCACCCCTACCAGGTGTTCACTCAAAAAATGATCTTCCATCTAGTCCCTCTTCACCCAGTCATTACTGTCAGTCCCTTCACAAGTAGGGGGTGGACTTCATGGATTGCAACCCAACTTTAGCTTGGGGGCATTAGCACATTATCATGGTCGTCGACTACTTTACAAAGTGGGTCGAGTCCATGCCTACAGTTAAATCTGACGAGAATACTGTTTCTTTCTTCGTATTCAATCAAATTATCACCCGGTTCGATATCCCGAGTGATATTATCACTAATCATGGCAGTCACTTTCAGAATGAAATGATGGAAGAGATGGCATCTAATTTGGGGTTTAGACATGGTCATTCTTCTCCTTATCATCCCCAGGCCAATGGACAAGTAGAGACCATCAACAAGTCTCTCAAGACCATTTTGATAAAAAATAACAGCCAAAGAAATTCTGACTGGCACATTATGCTATATCCTGCACTCTGGGAATACCGAATCTCAGTCAAGACTGCTACCATATTTTCCCCTTTCCAATTAGTACATGGTGTGGAGTCGATATTACCTATTGAATGAGAAATCCCTTCTCTTAAGTTGGCAGTTGCGCTCCTACCTGACACTTCTAATCTCGAGCGACAACTTGTACACCTAGAGAGTCTTGAAGAGCAGTGTCGGGATGCCTCTACAACTATCGAGGCAAACAAAAGACATGTCAAGGTCCAGTACGCTAAGTCTGTATGTCCTCGATTGTATGTTGAGGGTGACTTAGTCATCTTGTATGATCAAGCCAAAGAACCACTGGGGGCAGACAATTTTAAACCCATGTGTCACAATCCTTAGATTGTGTGATGTGTTCTAGAAAAAGGAGCCTATGAGTTAGAAGATTGTAAAGGAAATATGTTGGTCGAGCCCAAGAATGGGCTCTACTTGAAAAGATTTTATTCTTGAGCCCCAAGCTTGGGAAAAACTCTTTGTATAATAATGTAATTTAGTGTATATATATTTTCCCTTTCTTTTCGTCTTTAGGTTGCTTATCGAGTTTTCACTTGGTTGGAAGATGTCAACGGAGTCTTTGGTATACCTAGGATTCACAAACAGAGCTAGTCGTCATACACAGAACTTGGCTTCAACCGCTTGGGTGGTTTCTGCTGGTCACTATAATTGCTTATTTAACTAAACAATCAAGTGCTACATGAATTGTCAACACAGAGAAGTCTATTTATTTCAAAGGTAATCACGCACTATATATGCTCAATCTCAAAAGCAACCTAGAGTTGTAGTAAGAACATACTAATCACACTTTGCCTTGAACAAACTGAAGTTCTAACTTGAATTACAGGAAAGCAACCTACCTATTGCAAAGCTCAAAGTTTAAAGAAATGATTAAATGAAGAATCCTGGATTACATTAAAATAACAACAAGATACTGCAACAGAAAAGACCAACTATTATGTAACCAGAGAACAGGACCCTATTCCCAAAGCAGGAATCTTCAGCACTTGTTTCCGATCATCACACTTCATGAAATCATTACTAATTGAAATGATTGACACACACTAAAGGTTAACTAACTCTTAATAGAGAATAGGACCCTATTTCCTAAGCAGGAAACTTCAGCACCTGTTTCTGATTAGCACACTTTCATGAACTCATTAAAATAATTGACACGCACTGAAGGCTAACTATCTCTAACAGAGAACAGGACCCTATTCCCGAAGCAGGAACCTTCAGCACCTGTCCCTGACTATCAATCTTTCATAAATTCACCAAGCAGGATTGCTAACTAGAATGATTAACAGTTACCTTAGCATGAATCATATGAAAACAATGTAACAATCGGTAAAGCAGAGTTTCAGCAAGACAGAGTTCAGTAAAGTAGTGTTTCAGCAAAACAGAATTTAATCAAGAAATAAACAGAAATAACACTAACACTCTACAAAGCTAATGGGTAAATCTTGTAAAGAAGGTGGGCCCTCCCTTCTCACAAGATTCCCCTAAAACGAAAGGAACTAGAGAGAACTGTTCAGAACAATCTTTTATTCATCTATCAATTGTGTTACATTACAATCTGAATTAAAACACATCCCTCTCGGTAAATCCTTTCTTTGTAAAAACAGAAGGTGATCTCTAATGATGATTTCCTCTTATTTAAAAAGGAGAATCCCTTTGAGGCAATTTGATCAACAAATTACAGGTGTACATCTGAGTCTTATTCTTAGTCAGATCGACTTTCTAAACTGGAATAGGATATCCTAGTCTCCCACAACAGAATGCTATTACAAGAGCTGAATGAGGTGTTGTTGTTGTGGCTGGAGTAACAACTTCTTTATTTGTCTTCTTGTTACTGTTGTTGTATGTTGTTTAAACATCGCAAATCATGGGTTGTTTCAGCCACGGGATTTACATTCTGACTATTCCAACAACTTGGTCTCAGGCAGCAGCGATGGTAAATGCTAGCTCAAGGTGCGGCTGTTGTGGTCAATCTGTGTGAGTTGTTGTTTCAACATCATTGCCCATGGACTATGTAACAGCTTCTTCTGTGTGAGTTATTGTTTCAGCATCATTGACCACGGAGAGTGTAGAAACTTCTGTATGAGTTGTTGTTTCAGCATTGTAGACCATGAAGAGTGTAATAGCTTCTTTTGTATGAGTTGTTGTTTCATCATCGTTGACCACAGACTATGTAACAACTTCTTGTTGTTTCAGCAACAGGCCTCAATGCTAATCTGCAGTTCGAACTGTTTCAGCACTTATACATTTCTAATCAATGGTTAAGTACGAGAGTAATGTAAAATTATATGGAAAACGAATTAAACATATAGTAAAGAGAAGAGAGTTATATACCTTTGGAAATATAGGGTAAGGTGGTAATGTGAGTTTAAATGTGAGTGAAACAAGGTGTAAAGATAGCAAAAAGTGTGGGAAAAAAGGTACATTGTATGGTCCTAACATCCCCCCCAACTTAAAATGTTGCATGTCCTCAGGCAACTTCACTCTGAGTTAGAATCTGAATACCGACTCTGAGCGTGCAAGTTACTCAAGCAGTAGTTGTGGAAGGTGATGTCTGTTGGAGCTCTGAAACCTTGAACACGTTGTAACCTTTGCCAAGATGTTGTTTCGACCTTCTTGGGCAACTTATAATGGACTTGATATTTCTCTATTGGCATCCAGATGATAGGAAAATGAAACTGGTACCCTATCCAGCTTTCAGCACATTCTTGAACACACTTGATGTAGCTAGGTACCCTGGAAATTGCTATCTCAATATTAGTGGGGTTAAAAGGATTGTTTTCCTGTCTTTTCTCAGTAGATTGTTGCCAAAACATGTTATTTTCCTGTAGGGCAGCAATCTCTGTTGATTTAATGAAATGTTGACACTCTTGAAACATTGATGTCTGTAATTGTTGAATGTGTTGAGTCATCCCGGGTTTCTTTAAAAACTAATAATATTTTGTAACAAAGGTGGTAGCATTTTGTGGCTCTAGCCTTATCCAGAGAAGGTGGTTATCCTCATTGTGCTTGGCAGCTAGGAAGTCATCCTGCCATATAATCTGATTGTTAAGGAAGGAGGTCAGTGCTCGAATATGTATGTCACCGACCAAAGGGTTAAGGTTAAGCTGCCTGTTCTCAGGGATGGCCTCATTATAAAAATATGTCTCACAGAGGAGGTGTTGATCCATACCAGAGGCTTCTACAAAGGTTTTGACAAAATATGTTGGATTTAACACTGCATGAGGTCTGCCTTCTGTGATTGATTTGATCTGAAACCATGTAAGTCGTTCCATGAGGAACAAAGTGTAATTGCAGGATGGTTTCCTTGCATCCAATAGCTTTTGTGCCAAGTCAAATATCAGGAGCAATCTGCCTTTTAGCTTTTTATTCCGTTTCTTAAGGGCACGAGATTCTTGGCGTGTTTGCTCCAAAGCTTCCCAATTTGAGTAGATATGATTTATCCAGATTTGTCTATGTTCCTGTAGGATTTTTCCCTGTGTAATCGCAGACTCTTTTTTCCATTTATGTATTATTTCCTTCTCATCCCATGGCTGAGTTTGTGTTTCAGCGTTGCAAGTAGTAGGTTGAGGTAGGGTTTGATTGGCTTGTTCCACAAAGGTGTGGGTATTGATCTGGCTGGGAGGGGCAGATTCATCAATGGGCAATGTTTGTATAGCTTTATTAACAAAAGTAAGGGTTTGAGTTTTGACATTTGTGTTAGGCCAGGGCTCAGTCTTAATTTTGGAAGGTCCTGTTGGTTCTTGTGTAACAACAGGGTGTTCTTCTTTAACTGCAAAGGTTGAAGGTGCAGGGGGAGCTTCTGGCATTGGAATTTGAATTACTTTGTAGCCTGCTTGATAGTATATGTCCCCACATTAACTGCACATATATTCTCTACACGGATTCTCTACTGTAGTTCCCTCTGACATGGTTGTTATGCGAGCTAGGGTGTACAAGTTAAGTTCCTTCTCATAGGCTTCCTTTGCCATGGCTAGCTCTTGCTTGTAGGCTTCCAGTTCATACCTAAGGAACTCATTTTCTTGTAAGACAGAGGCCATTTTTGGTTCTGGTTGAGGAGTGACTGGTTCTTGTGTGGCAGTCACAGCCTCACTAGCTGGTTCTTGTGGAGCAGCTACAGGATCGGCAGCTGATTTTTGTGTTTCAGCTTCTTGATGTAAAGAAAGTAATGTTGCATCTCCCTGAGCGTCTGATTCTTGTGTCTCAATAACAATATCAGTAGTTGGTTCTTGTGTTTCAGCTGTAGTTAGTTCTTGTGTGACAATTATAGCTGGTTCTTGTGTTTCAGCCACTGAATGAGTAGATGGTTCTTATGTTTCAGCTCCTGAATGAGTAGTTGGTTCTTGTGTTTCAGCTACTNGAATGAGTAGATGGTTCTTGTGTTTCAGCTACTAGTTTTGAAACGGATGATGTCGCAACATACTGGGCGTCTGTCTCTTGTGTTTCAGGGCCCGTGGGTGGAATAGGCAAAGATTCTGGCATTTGGGACATTAGAGGTGTACGGGGTATTAGTCCGATGGGTTGGGGGTCTAGGGCAGTGGCAGTAGTGGCTGCCCTTGTTGAGGCCCTTGTTCATTTTCTTTGCAAAAAGGGGGGAAAGAAAGGAATTTGCTTTTGTTTACGTGGGGGTTTTTCCTCAATGATGGGACAAGGAGAATTGTCTGGTTCAGAATCATTGCTAAGAATATGAAGGGCAGGAGTGGATGATTATGGTAAAGTGTGGGGTGGGCTTGGTATGGTAGGGGGGTTAATTGGACTGATTGGGTCTGTAGGAGGGATATTAGGTACTTCTGGAGAATCTAGAGGGTTTTGTGGTTACTGTTCCTGAAGATTTTCAGGAATTTCAGCGGCTTCTTGGGGATCTATAGGTGGGTTGTTTAGTGGAGGGTTTTGTTGGGAAAAACCCTTTTGGATAAGCAGTTGAATGAGATGGTGATGGGTGAGTGAAAGGGTGGGATCTTTATCCTTTTTACAGTAGTGCGACATATTTTTAAGACAACCGAACAAATAATAGGGAATGTTCACCAATCTATTATGTCGTAAATGAGACAACGGGACAAAATCATGATGGTAGACTACCTGGTATCGACCTTCGCAGGTAAGGTATTGTTTGACGAATTTTTCAACTTTCGGCCATGGAGGCGGCAACGAGATGAGTCAGACACCCCGGCCTTTAGGTTCAATTTGTTCCCCTGGCAAGAGGAAATCCTGTTGGGCATTTAGGATGATATGTTTGAGGCTAAACAAGCGAAGGCCATTGGTAGGGAGACCCGAAACCTGCACTATATCCTCTTCTGTAACTGAAATCCGAACCCCTTGAACAATGGAATGGTCTTCCTGGAGATTTTGAGCAAATTGGAGAACCTGTTTTTGATCATACCCCTGGAGTCTCTGAAAATAACCGAGCCATCCTACCTGCAAAAAAAATTGATAAGCTTCTAGATACAGTTCTAACAGGGCTGTCGTGGCGGGTTCGTAACGTATAACAGAGCCTCCCATAGCTAACAGCTCAGTAAAATACACCGTCAAAGAGTCGAGTAACAGCTTCTGTGTAGAGTGAGTTTTTGGAGTGAAGGCATGCAAATGGTGGTGAAACAAACGAAAGGGTGGTAAATAGGAATGGCGGTGGTTAATTTGTGTGAAAAAGTTCGATATTTCCTCCCCCTCTTTTAAGTGTGGCTAATAATGAATTTACATGAGTGGTAATGATGGGTTGGAATCTTCTCATTAACTATAACTTAATTTTATTTACATAAAATTTACATACCTCACCTTTACCTTTTGATTCGTACTTCAAACAAAATATAATACCTGTCCATAATAGTTCTGCAGTGGTTGTGGCAGAGACTTTTGATTTGTTAGATGAATTGTATCAAGGATTTGTTGACTGGAAGGATGAAATGTAATATGAGAGCGCAAAAGCTTATTGACAGAGAATGCTGAAAAGTTGGTGTTTCAGCCGTAGGAAGAACAGAGAAATGTTTGTTGAAGAGTGATGTTGCAGAATACTGCTGAGGAAGTGGTGTTTCAACCATAGAAAGAATGGTGAAACAATTGTTGAACAGTGTTGTTTCGTCACTAAGAAAATGTGAAGAATTGTTGAACAATAGTGTTTCGGCAATGGGGAAAAGGCAAAGGGTTACTGACAGTGGTGTTTCAGAAATGGGAAAATGTGAAGAATTGGGGAACAGTGGTGTTTTGGTAATGGAAAAATGGCGAAAAGTTGCTGACAATGGTGTTTTAGCAATGGGGAAAATGGTGAAAGGTGGCTGACAGTGGTGTTTCAGCAATGGGGAAAATGGTGAAAGGTTGTTGACAGTGGTGTTTCAGCAATGGGGAAAATGGTGAAAGGTTGCTGAACAACGATGGGGGAAATGGTGTAAGAGATTGTTGAACAGTGGTGTTTCAGTAATGGGGAAAATGGTGAAAGGTTGTTGAACAACGATGTTTCAGCAATGGGGAAAATGGTGAAAGGTTATCGACAGTGGTGTTTCAGCAATGGGGAAAATGGTGAAAGGTTGCTGAACATCGATGGGGGAAATGGTGTAAGAGATTGTTGAACAATGGTGTTTCAGCAATGGGAAAGCTTGCCTCTTCTTGAAGTAGGATTGTCCTTTCTTAGTAGGCCTTTGCTTTGATCGGGAATCTGCAAAAATTGATTGTAATATGGTATTTCTTGACGGGGATTATTAGTAAATGAAATCTAATCTAATACTAAATAAATTAACTTAAAAAGAATTAATTGCAATGAGGGGTAGGAGCCCCCACTAAAAAGAGGTAATGAGAGTCTGCCACACATGTAGCCTTATAATCTTCTTTGGAAATAGGGCGTTGGTACAGACGGAGCCGATGACCATTTACACGTAACGGTGTTTTAGAGTCATCGATTGTGAGGAGCCTTACTGTTCCATTGGGGAAAATAGTGTCTACTCCGTAAGGTCCAAGCCATCTTGTACGTAGTTTCCCTTGAAATTCTTTGAATTGAGAATCATACAGTAGGGCCCAATTACCTTTTTGGAACTGCTTATGCTTGATAGTTTTGTCATGTCATTTTGATCTTTGTTGTTGGATCACAGTTGTCTAATGAATGGCATCTAGTCTTTTTTCATCCAATTCATTAAGCTGCTGCAACCTGGTTGTATGTGCATCGGTCAAATCAAGGTTGACAGCTAAAGCAGTCCTTAAGGTTTTGATTTCAAATTCCACAGGAAATACAACACTCTTTCCATAGACTAATTCATAGGGAGAGAATCATGTAGTATTTCTCCAG
>JASDQU010505974.1:2716-16764 GCA_032191745.1 Picea mariana | reverse complement strand
TTAATTTTTTAGCATTGGAAATGTAATCATAACTTCTGCATAATATATCAAACTCAAAAAGGAATTCATCAGGATCCTCTGAAGACAAACCATGAAAGTTAGGTAGTGTTGAGAGTGGAATGTTCTTCATGGGGGCTACCCCTCTAGGAAGATCACCAATAGGAAATCCTAATGTTGAGAAAGAGTTTTCATCATTTACCTCTCCTTCAGGACCTGCCTGTTCTTCATGATGCAATTCTTCATTGTACTCATCCATGTTTTCTTCTGTCTGCTCCCCTGCTGCGCTTGCTCTGTCCTCAATGTTTCCTGCTAGCTTCTTGACTATCTCAGGACTCCAAACTTCTTTCCCCATTTCAAAGTTGGCTTGAAATGAAGGCTGGGATTTTTGTTTTCGAGTGTTTGGTCGTTGAGTAGCAGATTCATACTTTGATATAATCTCGTCAATATAAGTCTTTCTTCCTCCTCTTCCTCTGCCCCTGCCACCTATAGGGTCAGTATCTTTGGGGTCTTCGTGTCCTCTCATGCAATCTTTGTATCTGAAAAATCATAAGTGCTTTTGAAATCTATAATTACCTTCCCCGGCAACGGTGCCAAAATGTTGGTCACTATAATTTCTTATTTAACTAAACAATCAAGTGCTACATGAATTGTCAACCCAGGGAAGTCTTTTTATTTCAAAGTTAATCACGCACTATATATGCTCAATCTCAAGAGAAACCTAGAGTTGTAGTAAGAACATATTAATCACACTTTTCCTTGAACAAACTGAAGTTCTAACTTGAATTACAGGAAAGCAACCTACCTATTACAGAGCTCAAAGTTTAAAGAAGTGATTAATTGAAGAATCCTAGATTACATTAAAATAACAGCAAGATACTACAACAGGAAATACCAACTATTCTGTAACCAGAGAACATGACCCTATTCCCAAAGCAGGAATCTTCAGCACCTGTTTCCGATCATCACACTTCATGAACTCATTACTGATTGAAATGATTAACACACACTGAAGGTTAAATGACTCTTAACAGAGAACATGACCCTAATTCCTAAGCAGGAAACTTCAGCACCTGTTTCTGATTAGCACACTTTCATGAACTCATTAAAATAATTGACATGCACTAAAGGCTAACTATCTCTAACAGAGAACAAGACCCTATTCCCAAAGCAGGAACCTTCAGCACCTGTCCCTGACTATCAAGATTTCATAAACTCACCAAGCAAGATTGCTAACTAGAATGATTAACAACTACCCAAGCATGAATCATATGAAAACAATGTAACAATCGGTAAAGCATAGTTTCAGCAAGACAGAGTTCAATAAAGTAGTGTTTCAGCAAAACAAGGTTCAGTAAAGTAGTGTTTCAGCAAAACAAACTTTAATCAAGGCATAAACAAAAATAACACTGACACTCTACAAATATAATGGGTGAATCTTGTGAAGAAGGTGGGCCCTCCCTTCTCACAAGATTCCCCTAAAACAAAAGGAACTAGAGAGAACTGCTCAGAACAATCTTTTATTCATTTTTCAATTGTGTTACATTACAATCTGAAGTAAAACACGTCCCTCTCTGTAAATACTTTCTTTGTAAAAACAGAAGGTGATCTCTAATGATGATTTCCTCTTATTTAAAGAGGAGAATCCCTTTGAGACAATTTGATCAACAAATTACAGGTGTACATCTGAGTCCTATTCTTAGTCATATCAACTTTCTAAACTGGAATAGGATATCCTAGTCTCCCGCAACAGAATGCTATTACAAGAGATGAGTGAGGTGTTGTTGTTGCGGCTGGAGTAACAACTTATTTATTTCTCTTCTTGTTATTTTTGTTGTATGTTGTTTCAGCATCGCAAATCGCGGGTTGTTTCAGCCACAGGATTTGCGTTTTGATTGTTCCAACAACTTGGTCTCAAGCAGCAGCGATGGTTAATTCTAGATCAAGGTGCGACTGCTGTGGTCAATCTGTCTGAGTTGTTGTTTCAGCATCATTGACCACAGACTGTGTAACAGCTTCTTTGTTATTTCAACATCGTTGCCCACAGACTGTGTAACAGCTTCTTCTGTGTGAGTTGTTGTTTCAGCATCGTTGACCACAGAGAGTGTAGCGACTTCTGTATGAGTTGTTGTTTCAGTGTTGTAGACCATGAAGAGTGTAACAGCTTATTTTGTATGAGTTGTTGTTTCAGCATCGTTGACCATGGACTGTGTGACAGATTCTTGCTATTTTAGCAACAGGCCTCAATGCTAATCTGCAGTTCGAACTGTTTCAGCACTTATACATTTCTGATCAATGGTTAAGTACGAGAGTAATGTAAAATTATATGCAAAACGAATTAAACATATAGTAAAGAGAAGAGAGTTATATACCTTTGGAAAGATAGGGTAAGGTGGTAATGTGAGTTTAAATGTGAGTGAAACAAGGTGTAAAGATAGAAAAAAGTGTGGGCAAAAAGGTACATTGTATGGTCTTAACAGTTTCCTCATCCGAGGGTCTACTGATGTCTTCAGGTGGCGTATTCCTAGGGCTATCCACAAATAATGTGGCTGAATATAGCATTGTTATAGAAATTTTGTGCAATGTTATCTCACATGATATTCTCTCTTTAGAGGTTCACCTGGACTCCCAGTTAGTAGTATGTCAGTGGAATGACAGTTACCGCATGCATGATCCTACTTTACTCCAACAATTCCTATGGGTACGTCTTTTAGAACGATAGTTTGATTTTATTAATTATTATCACATTACTAGGAGTTCTAATCATGTATCTAATGCTTACACTAATTTTGTTTTAGATTGGCATTTGTCAAATAACTAAAGAAAAGAAAAACATCTCATCAATGTACACATTGTAAAATATAAGTAAAGCCGAAGATCCTTGTTTTATATATATTTCAAAAAATATGGTGTTTATAGTACAAAATTGGGGCTAATACCCTCAATACACATATAAATCCGATACTACAATATCCACGACATCTATGCCTATGGCGCCAAATGTGTATCATGGTAACAAACTATGGCATTTGCGAAACGCCGAAAGAGTCGCACCCAAGATATGGGCACACCAACCACTTGTCGTTGCATGGCTTCCAACAAATCCTGTACTTGAACCATGGGAATCCTATGATTCAAATAAGACAGGTTTCTCTGCATGTTTTGTAGGAATCTCTCAGCTTCTCCTCCCACCGCCTCATCTCCCGGTTCCTCCGTCAATGTCAAGGAATCCCTTTCAGTCATCGCGGACCCACGTCTTCATTACACAAAGTGTCTAGTTAGTACTTAAGCACCATCCCCAAAATAAAAAATTTCTACTATACAAAAATATAAAAAATGAAATATTTAAAAACTGTTGGCATACCTATGTGTTGGATTACTGAGAGGGGGGGTGAATCAGTAATAAAGAAATTGAATCCTTTTTAACCATATAATCCAAGTGTTATATCAATGTAGCATTATCATCCAATAACTGCAAATTAAATAAGCAATGAAAAAATGAATAATCATACACATACACAGTACACCAGTGTTTTACGTGGAACCCAAAGTGGGAGAAAACCACATAATGTTTTTTCTTATATGTCTTACAGAATTACATTCATTGGAAGCACCAACTTCCTTTGTTTTCTAGCTACAACTTGAAGGAGGCTTCAACCCCCTAGTTTCTCAGGCTACAACCTGAGGGAAGCTCAAACTCCCCAATTCTATGGATACAACCAGAAGAAGGCTACAACCCCCTATGTTCTCTAGCTACAACTGGAAGGTGGCTACAACCACCTATCCTTGCCCCGTCCAACCGCCCTGAAGTAGAAGTAGAATGATGGAATCATTGACACACTATCACTCTAAGATATACCATTGTAAAATTGTACCAATAAACTTGAACCATGCATCAACCTGTACCTCAACCTGTAATCAACCTGTACCATAAAAAATTGCATCAACCATGCACCAACCTGTACGATAAACAGTTGCATCAACCATGCACCAACTTGTACCAAACAATCTGTAATTAACATGTACCATAAACAAGTGAAAATGACTTCATCAATTTCATCATCCAAATTTGATTTATAACTTTGTAATAGCCCTGGTGTATATGATCACATTCCTGCAAACCTTCCTTAACTTTAACAACAAGAGACTAGCATTTTCATCAAACTTTTCTTTAGTCTCACATGCCTAGTTTTGGATTAGTCAACAACCCTAAATTGAAATAATGAAAACTTTGTACCTGTAATGAATAAAGATCTAAAACTGATACACAATGTTCTTTAGTGTGTTTTATGAAATTCCTCTATGTTTCACTACTTAGAACCTCTCAGAAAAAGAGTTATAGCAAAAATGGCATACCTTGTTGAATTCTAGCGTATTCTAGAGAGTGACCTTGTAGAGCATGCCCCACACTGAATATTTATTGAATCGATCTTAAAATTTTACACAGAATACTACAGACTGTACTCTAACCAACACATTTGGTCTTACTCAATTTGGATCTCTTATGAAGCATTTATGGCATTTTTACCCGAAACACCTTAGAAAGCATCATCAAAGGAATTTATCCTTCCTTGAATTTCAGCCTTCTTTTCTTCACCTTTCCTCAGAAATTGGGCTTAGATATCATTTGGTTACCTCAGAAACCTATATATATTCAATATTATCAAGTGTGATGTAAAATGAGAGAGCCTTGCCTCTTATTTATACTCTCCAAGTAGCTTCCTTAAAAACATCTTCTAGGTCATTTTGCCCACTTTCCTTATTTTAGGGTTAACCCACTTCTAATTTCTCCATTAAATTTATTATTGAAATAATTTATTTGGTATTCACTTTGAATTATAATACACTCATCACTTCACTTTATTATTTACCTTTTAAAATCTCTTAAACCACTTTGACTACTTTGACCTTTTGGGGCTGCTAGATGACATATGATGGTCCTCCAACTTCGTAAGGCCATAACTCTCAAACTGTGAGGAGTTATGTGACGTTCCACATACCACCAGAAATGGAATGACATGTGTTATCCATATAGAATAGTATTACCTGAAAATATATCAAAACTCATACCGTTATCCATCAAACAAACTTCAGTCCATTACCCAAACCTAGGTTCTCCAACTTCTCATGGCCATAACTCTCTAAGCGTGAGGAGTTATGTGACGTTCCACATACCACTAGAAATGGCATGAAAAGCACTTGTTGAGAACTCAACACACCCTAAAATTATATGTTCATTTTTTACTTTTGGGTACCACTTGATCCTTTACACTGTTTATTTTTCCTTCAGTATGAAACTGATACTTGCGCTTATTTTTTATGTTCATTCTAAATCCTGCCTAAACATATAGCAAAGAATCATCTTAGTCATTAAAGGGTCCTTAATAAACTAATTAGAGAATAGGCACACTAAATATTTCCACAACGCGTTTAGGATTTCGGCATCGGTAAACGTTAAAGGTGATGAAAATCATTTGAGAAGTTTAAAATAGCCGAACATCGATCTTCATCGGCGTCGACAGATGAAAGTATTTATTTTTACGATTGAACCTTGGCAGAGGTATCACCGAAGACCGACCCATTCTGTTTCAGTAGGAAAAAGAAAAGGTAAGCGTCACGCAAAGAGAAGAGCGGTATCACCGATTTTCGACACCCGACACGATTTCGGCGTCAGAGAGTTACAAAATACAGTGCTCATTAAAATTTACATTTCGAATTTTTCGACCCCCTACGCCACTCAAGTATAGGTAGTCACAATATATTTTAAGTACTTTTGACGTAAACAGACCCCCTAAGTAAAATCCTTACCCACCATCTAAATGTTAAATTGTATGTTCAAATAATTTAACCCAGGATTGATAAGACACGTCAACATCAATCAATATCATTAGTTTTAGAGGGAACATATCAACAAACTCACATTGCAAAAATAAAATTTATAAAATCATATAATTTGCACAAAAAACTCAGATAAAAGAACGTAGTTAATTTACATTCAAAAGGGAACAGGATACACTCAAGAAGCTTCGAGTTTTCATATAATTTCTGCCTAACTTGGGCTACATATGAATAGATATCGTCAACATCTTTACTAACCGGCCCGGTCACAGTGAGAGTACAAAATCCTTCCTACAAAAGAGAAGAAATATTAAGTGTCACTTTGGGGAATGCAAAGCAAAGGCTCGCACATTATGCATCTCCTACGCACACACCTTCTCTCAGACTACTTCTTGTATCCTATAACATTTCCTTCCCCTCTTTCACTTCCATCCTCTGCGCCTCACGCAACTGCACAATTGTGTCTTGAGCTTCTCGAATCTGTCTCTGGATTCAAACTGTGCTTCCTCCATGACCCTTTGACGTCGATACCTCATGGTTCTTCGCGATCAACTGGCCCTGCAACTCTCTATTTTCTTGGTAGAGTTCACTATAGCATGTTGGGCCTGCTCTAACTGCTTGATGGGACTCTTAACGGGAGAACCCAATTCTTTTTCCCTACCCTTTTGTTCCCCGCTTCCTTTACTAGTTGTCCCCACAAGCCCTGACTAATAACTAAGCATCGTAGACCCCACAACGGTGGGATGTATACTCAGCTCAGCTTGGGGGCAATTTTCCTCTCTTTTTCTCGTGCCTTTCCTAGGCCTCCCTCTTCTCCGTGGTCTTCGCTCCTATGGGGGCGCGGTCTCCAGGATAACTCCTTTAGGCATACTTCTCTCCACCCCAACTTTGTCTAGATGTGCTGACACCCTATCTAAATGAATCATGTACCTCTTGTCGAAGCTTTGAGGAAGCTGTGAGACAATAAGAATGAATCCCAGGCACGTTGGGGCTCAGACCTGGCATTTTGGCTACCTCGCAAACCCCATCCCTTGTTAGGAGGGGATCCCATAATGAAAAAACATTGTGGCTTGGACACCTGTAGGTAATTAAGGACCACCACACCGAGTTTCACCTAAATAAACACACAATATTAGCATCACAGAAGCATAAAATCGACTTATGCGTGGAATTTCCCACAGAATTCCTAGAATTTATATCCAAACAAAGTAGCAAACCAGAGTGTGCCAAAAGAACACTCATGCTTCATGACAAGATGCCTTGAATATTTAATCCGTCACAACTTCTTGTTGGATGTAATCCAGAACGCTTAAAGCACCACCGAACGGAGTTGCAAAGAAAGTGCAGTATGAAAATTCCAATCTCTTTAAACTCCCTAGCTTCCATTATTGACGAATTATGTTTGACACATGGTAATATGGATTTTGGAGGCATTTAATGACTTCCTTACCATGGTATCTGACCTTCTGGGAGCACACACGCACATGCTCAACTCTAGCGTCTTTTCCCAGTCCCAAAGGTCAAGCAGCTACTATGACGGTTCCAACATTCGTATCTGCCATACTTGATTTGTCACACTTTGGCACGATGACATGACTCGTTTAAACTGAAGAGGAGCAGTGGTATGGATAATATACATCGTAGGTAATTCAAAGGAGAAACCAGGATCACGTAAGTATTAAACAGTAGAGAATGACGAGATTCACAGGTACGCATCGATCGATTATGTTTGTTTGTATCTTAGGTCATATTTGATCGATCGCTAAACTATATCAACCCCACTTGCAAGAAGGATTCTCCAATCACCGAACAAATCTTGCTCGGTGATCTCAATGATGGACTCGAAAGAAACACTGAAGAAGAATCAACAGAGCGATATAGAATTCCAAGTTCCCCGATTTCAACACCCTCGATAAATTCATTGAACTGAGTGATGTGGTCAAGTGGCATGCTAGACAAGATGCACTATGGACCGAAGAGTTCATGAAAATAGTTGATGTGAAGCCAGGGAAAGTACGAAAATTCGTCGAACATCCGATCAGAGCCCAAACCATGCTACAACAGTTGAACTTTAGTTTATTAAAGTACTGGGTGCATGCAATAGACATCAGGGGAATATATGCGGCCCCGATGGAACAACATATATTTCCATGGGCTCAAACTTGTGAAAATTTGTTTGTCAGTTGGAATGAATACGAGATCAGTCATCCTTTCCAAGAATCATCTCAAGATGATTGTTAAAGAAGTTGTTAGAAGATAATGCCACGTGGCGATTCTTGTTTTGTTTAAACTGCAATTAGCCGTTAGTTTCGGTTAAAACTCTATATTATAAATTTAAATACATCGGCCAATTAAAAAAAGGTCGATGGTTGTTGTAAGAACTCTTTCTTTTGGTTTTTAAGAATTATTTTGAGACTGCTATGAATTGAGAAGTCCTTATGGACCAAAGGCAAATTATTTTCATCATATGAATGTGATTGGACTTGGAGAAGAACTACTTCCTTTCTTGTTTCATGAATGATGCAGTAATGAGTAAGAGCAATTAATTATATTGTCAAGTTACCTGGTGCAATGTTTTGATGTTCTTTGCTTTAATGATGAAGATAAATAGTTGTGTTATTATGTGATGCGTGGTTATGGTAGATGGATTATTTTTCTTTCCATTATCTTATTACATATGTGCTTTCTTTCTGATAGTTAGTTTCTCAGACAGTAATTGGATGCTCACATGGTTAATGTATTAGTACTAGGCCTATGGCATAGAGTAATTGTCTACATGTTGAGCAGCGGGTTATCCCAAGCTTAGCCTCTTCCCAGTAGTTAAAAATTAATCCTGTTAATTGTCAAGTTGGTTTATATTGGCTTGCATCTCTCATATCAGCCCCACCTAAGAGAAAATACAGAAGAAAAATAGTCCTAACTGAAGGAAGAGCCTTCACAAAGAAACACAAATCCCATCAATAAATTGGCTGGATTGCAAGATCTGGAGAACCATTTCATTTTAAATGTTGTAGAGTCTAATTGGGCCTCAATGGCTGGTTTGGTTCCTACTGTTGAGTCAAGGGATTTAGGTCCCATCAATAGAATTGGCACTAGAAGAAGGGTTGAGAATGAATATACCTATGGAAAAACTGATTGAACAGACTCTTGACAAAGGTAATGGTGATATAGATGATATCCAATGCATGGTGAAGAAATTATCGAACGAAATCATAGACATGAAGAGAAATGTAGGGGAGGGAAACCAAGGCCAAAGTCCCTACAAACCTTTCTTTAAAAGAAACCTGCCTTTCAAAGCAATTGAACCTCCCCCCGCTGACTTAAATATCGATCTAGGGAATGTCGCGTCTGATTATTTCTGTACTTATCATCAGGAGAACCACTTCGAAAGAGACTGCCCTCAATGGGCACATGCCATGAATTTGATGGCCAATCAGTTTCTAAACGAAGTCTCCCTAGCCGAAAATCCAAGTAGTTCGGCTATGAATATGGAAGACTAGGAAGAAGTTGACCCACCACAAGACACATCCATGCTGATATGGGATCCCAACCTAATCATGCCTTCCAACAATCTTTTTGAGTCTCGGGAATAACCCATGGAAGTTTCGGCAATACAGACACATAGTAAGGGTCCTCCTGGCTCAAAAGATACCGACACCACCCAGGCTTTGCAAAGTAAGTTAAATCTCAACCACCCGAAAACCTATTTCTCTCTCAACAAAGAGCCTATAAGAATTCATACCCAAGAGTCGCCCAAACTAGATTACAATGTGGTTGAAGATTTGAAGAAGATAAAGTTCAATATTTCAGTTATGGATATATGCAGGATCCCTCAGCAAAAAGACTTTATGTTACAGGGCTTGAACTCTGCGGAAAACCCGACGACGGGCAATGGCCCAAAAAGAAGTTTGACTCACATGGATCCGGTGGGCAAACCAACTGTGAATGCTTGTTTGGGAGATAGAAAATAAAAAAAAATTGTTCCCCCTTTCTTCCTAACATTTTAAATCTTCAATAGAAACATCCACAAATGTTTAGTAGATTATGGAGCATCCTCCAATGTCATGACCTTGTCTGTTTGTAAGAAATTGAATGTCATTCCTCTCAAGACTGATAAACATGTCATACAAATGGATAGGACCCAGGTCAAGGTCATAGGAGAACTTAAAGACGTGATGATCAGGATATCAACGCACCCCATGTTTGTGCAAGTGATCAACATTATTTTAGTAGATATCCCAGAGGCATATGGGCTATTACTAAGCCGAGACTGGTCTGAAAATCTAAACGGTTACTTCAGTACGGACTGGGCACACCTTTGGCTACCACTGAAGGGATACAAGAACATGATCAAAATCCATAGGGAGAGATATCTGAAACATACGGTCACTGATTTAGAATCCCCTAATAAACCCTCATCCACAGGTTTCCCCATACTGGGAAATTATTCCTGTGACTCCTTCTTTGGAAACTTTGCTCCCCTCTTGTCCGATGTTCCTCTTACTCAAAACTATGAATTGATATTTCAATACAAATCACGAATACCGACAGGAGACACCTTCTTCTGCCAAAACTCGGCACTAGAACTTGCAAAATGAGAGGTCAGGGAACAAGAAACTAATAAGGGAAATGAAAATAGTGATCCTTGTTCACAAATATGGACCCTCTATTTTGATGGATCCAAAACTCAAGAAGGGTCTAGAGTAGGATGCATCCTCATCAATCCTATTGGTAAATGTCATTTCTTGTCATGTAGGCTAGAGTTTGAATGTACCAACAACACTACCAAATATGAAGCTCTAGTACAAGGATTAAGGAAAGCCATAGATTTGGATATCAAAGGATTGAAAGTTTTCGGGGACTTCGAAATTATTGTTAGACAAGTAAGAAATACTATACATTGCAATTCTCCTCATCTAAATAACTATTAGCAGGAGGTGCATAGGTTAATATAACACTTTGAGTCTTTTAACATCACTGCGATCCCCAGAACAAAGAATATTCTTGTTGACTCCTTGGCCACTTCCACTTCTAGGCTATCGCCTTTAGAAGATTATGAAGCCTCCTGATTCACTGTGGATCTTCTCAAAGACCTCGCTATTGATGATGAAGAATTCCAAGAACAATCCACAGAAACCAATCCTCAGATGGGATGACCTATGGATAAATCAAAGGGTCACATGATCCCAAAAGGGATAGCTAATCTAGAAAATATTTTTGATCTCCAGGAGCGATTTAAGGGACCCAAAAATGGAAAGACTGGCAACTCTTGTCCCTTGCATGAAACTATAAATCTTGGGACCTCAGAGAGCCCAAAGAATGTGAATCTGGGCAAGATTATGTCTAAAAAAGAGACGAAAGTTTACCTCAAATTATTCAGGCAATACCAGGATGTCTTCGCGTGGTCCTATAGGGATTTGAAAACGTATGATACCTGCATCATTCAACACACCATCCCCTTGAAACCATAATTAAAACCTTTACAACAGAAGCTCTAAAAGTATCACCCGTCCCTAGAGCCTCTTATATATCAGGAACTAAAGAAGCGTTTAGATGCCAAGATCATTTTTTAGTTTAGGCATTCCACTTGGGTAGCGAAACTTGTTCCGGTGAGGAAAAATTCAGGGTAGATCCACCTATGTGTAGATTTTAGGAACCTCAACAGGGCCTCAGAAAAAGACAATTATCCGGTCCCGTCGATGGAACAACTCTTGAAGACCGTGTCGGGCTCGGAGATTTTCTCTCTAATTGAGAGCTTCTCAGGATACAACCAAGTCCTTGTTTCAGAGGAAGATCGTTTAAAAACCACTTTCCAAACCAAATGGGCAACCTTCGCTTATAAGTTCCTGCCTTTCGGGTTGATTAACGCAGGAGAAACCTTCCAAAGAGCCATGTACATAGCTTTCTGGGGATTAATTAATAGATGCATGGTAGTATATCTATATGACGTAACAATGTATTCAAAGAATAGGGAAGAGCACATCCAACAATTGACTCATATTTTCAAGAGGTGTAGGAAATACGGTATATCCTTAAACCCAAAAAAACTATCTTTGATGTCGAGGAAGGTAAGTTGTTAGGTCACATTATATCTCAGGCAGGGATTCACATAGACCTCGAAAGGATTAAAGCCATAGCTCAACTTCCCTCACCTCGTAATAAGAAAGTTGTGCAGTCCTTTTTCGACCAAATCAATTTTGTGAGGAAGTTCACTCCCGACTTCACAGAAATTATCAAACCCTTACAAAAGATTATTCACAAAGATTTCGATTTTAAGTGGGATGATGAGAAAAAAGACACCTTCAACAATATCAAAGCTTCCATTTCCCAGGCCCCCGATGTTGCGAAGTCCCAATTTCAATAGGGAATTTTTCCTTTATACTTTTGCCTCCGATCAATCACTAGCTACATTTTTGAATCAGAAGGATGATGGCAACAACAAAGCCCCTATTTCATTTATGAGTACTAATCTTCAAGGAGATGATCTCAATTATCCTGCTGTAGAAAAACAGGCCTACGCGGTTTATAAGGAAGTAAAACATTTTAGGTCTTACATCCTCAAGAATCACACTAAAGGAATTGTGTCGCACCCTGCATTATGATCCTTGTTCACCAGTAGGAAATGGGGGAAGGAAGGGAAAACTGGATGGAGGTAGTCCAGGAATTTGATCTAGATACAAAACCTGCAAAACTAGTAAAAGTACAAGGTTTGTGCAAGCTTGCAGTCGAAGCCCAGGATCAAGTAAATGAGAATCTTAGATGGGAAAACGAAATGACACTATGGTGTGGAGAAGTAGCATACATCTCCCCAGGACAAGACTCCTGGTACAAATATTTAACTTATCTCCTACATCATGGGATTTGTCCCGAAAACCTCAACCCTAGAGAAAGGATAGCCCTGAGATTAAAATCTGCACAATATCATCTTATAAATTTGATACTCTTTCGGATAAATTACGACGGGGTACTGTTAATATGTCTCGAACAAGAAGATGCAGACAAGGTACTGAAAGAAATCCATGATGGCCCCGTCGGGGGACATTTTGCAGGAAACACCATAGCTCATAAGATTCTGAGAGATGGCTATTATTGTCCCACCTTGTTCAAAGACACTCATAGTTACGCTAGAAACTGTAAGACTTGTCAAATAAGCGCTAGAAAGGAGAAAAGAGTGGCAATCCCACTACAACCTGTTACTGTCTCTTGGTCTTTCGAGCAGTGGGGGTTGGATACCATAGGAAAAATCACACCTATCTCCTCGAAGATGCACAAGTACATTCTTACCACCATCGACTATTTCACGAGGTGGACAGAGGCCATTCCTCTGAATCATGTGAACGAAAAGGTATTTATCCAATTCATAGAACAACAGTTGATCATGAGGTTCGGTGTCCCTTATGTTATGTTCTTCGTCTTCAATAACGTATCTTATTTTTCTTCAACCTTATTGACAGAGTTTTCTCTAGACAAAGGAATTATGATCAAGTACTCTGCAAATTACTATCCCTAGGGAAATGGTTTGACTGAATCGACTAATAAAAACCTGGTAAGGATATTAAAGAAGACGGTGAAAGATAACCAAATAAAATGGCATAATCTACTCTATAATTCTCTATGGGCCGATAGGGTCACACCTAAGGAATCCATAGGAAATCCCCCATACTTTCTGGTCTATGGGAAAGAATCCATCCTCCCAAATGGGCTCTATCTCTTATCTCTTCAGCTGGCCCAAGATTCCAATGAAGAACCCTCATCATCCATGAAGCAAAGGATTACCACTCTAATCATGATGGAGGAAGAGAGAGAAAGGGCTAAGTCAAAATTCTTAGCCCACCAACAGATAGTGAAAAGATGGTTCGATAAGCACAAGGCTAAGGAAAAGAACTTTAAAGTAGGAGACTTTGTCCTGAAGTGGGACAGAGCAAATGAACCTAAAGGGAAACATTCTAAGATCCAAAGTCTATGGCTTGAACCTTTCCAGGTATTTGAGAAGATTGGGGTAGGCAATTATCGATTACAGAGTCTGAGGGGAGAACTTGTTGCCCTCCCAGTAAATGGTCAATCCCTACAACAATACTTCCAGTAAATAATAATAATAATAATAATAATAATAATAATAAATAATAATAATAATTAGAATCGGGTCATGAGTCAGGGTCAAAGGAAACGAGAGAGGAATAGAGATTCTGCTTTCCCCAGTGAATTGTCATTTG
>JASDQU010505973.1:0-11207 GCA_032191745.1 Picea mariana | reverse complement strand
GGCCAATGGAATATTACATAATTAGATGGAGAAGATTTTTTTGTGTATTATCAACGTCCATTCATAGATGGACCTGCCCAAGCTCAGTAACGAGAAAGTGGATCAACCTCCTTCTATTATCAAAATTTGTATATGCTGTGTCTCTTTCATTGCTCTTGTTTTTGGGAAGGTGTTTGTTGGTCTTCTGAGATGGATTTTTATATCTGCATTATGGCCCTTCGGGGCAGGACATACTCTGATATGGTGTTTTGAATATTTGTCGGTGTCCATCTGGCATCTTTCTCCTGCTGAGGTTTTGTTGAGAGTCTTCTCTATCAGGGATCTTGTTTACTTCTTGGGCTTCATACCCTTGGCTCTCTTTTCTCATTGTCGGAATGTGCTCACTTAGAACCTATAGAACGTAATTTTGTCTCTTCGGATGAATAAAATTACACTTTTTTCTGTGGAAAAAAATTACAAGTTGGTGGTTTTTATTTATATCTGGAATTTTTGTATGAGATTGAAAAGTAGTAGTTTTTCTTTGTGATAATATAAATTATAATTTTTTATTTTATAAAAAAAAAAAATATCAAAACAAAATATACAATCAACTCCATGTTTTGTTAGAAAATGTTGTTTATGAGTGATTGTGGGGGTGTATTTGTTATGTCATAAGCTTGGAAATGGTTTTGTAAAAGGAAGTAAACGTGTTTGAAGAAATAATTTCATGGAAACACTTATTTGTTTACAAGGAAAAATGTCCCTTTGGAAAGAGTAGGGGTTCATCTCGATGAAAAGTTTCAATTAGACTCATCGACATTTGGAATAGGGAACCCATCTATATTTTAGGCCGATAACAATTAATAATTCGAGGTTTTAGCTGTTGCAGCCTAGTCCATTGTTTAGGTATTTTTTTATAATATTAAGGAATAAAATGCAACTAATATAAAATGCAAAATGTAGAATGCATAATAATAATAGGGATAAGGATAATCTAACAAAACCAAGAAAAAAGAAAAAACAACACCAAATACATCACCACTATTATTCCCAACAAGAAAGTTGCTATGTAAATAAGAGTGAAAGTATAAATAACTAGACACAAAACCCAGAAAAGTTTATGATTAAACAACAACTAATTATAGTGTTGTGCTCATGATTTGCACAAACGTTTAAGAAAAACAAAAATAAGAATACATAACATATACATAAGAAAAATCTACTTTGTATAGCAACATTTTTACAACAATTCCAATTCTTAACAAAGCATAGGAGTAGTTCCACATATTTGCAACACCAAAATCCAAGTCTTTCTCCAAAATTGCTTAACCAAAAATGGCTTCTCCTCATCCAAGAGATTTAGCGAGAAGTTTAGAAAAATGTTGTACAAGAAAAAACCCACATCATTTTCGATGTAGTGTTCCCATGCTTCAAAAGTTTCATTAATAACATTAGCATAAGAGAACACATGTTGCTTTGTTGGAATCCTAAATGCGGTGAGGTTTCATTTTCAGTTTTGTATTGTTTTTTTCCAATCTTCTTGCAAGAATTTTAATTAATCTCATCTACCTAGTTGGAGCCTCCACATGTGTCTTAAGTCTTGGGATGCTAACACCAAAAATAGATAGGATGGCCTACTCTTAAACTCCGGTGTGATCTTTTAATTCTTTACTTAAATCATCCTATGGTAAAAAATATTCCCATGTCTAAATCTGGCCCATTCTAAATAGTCAAATCTAGTATCTGAGCAAAATCCCGTGTAATTAAGTAAGAAATCAACAAGTAAAAAGAAGGAAAAGAGTAATTTCTTATTTTACGAGTAATCTCAATCTGGCCCATTCTAAATAGTCAAATCTAGTATCTGAGCAAAATCCCGTGTAATTAAGTAAGAAATCAACAAGTAAAAAGAAGGAAAAGAGTAAATCGACTCAAGGATTGAGATTACTCGTAAAATAAGAAATATGGTTTAAAAAATAAAAAGTCCCAATTTAGAAATAGAGACTTAAATTCCCAATTTAGAAATAGAGACTTAAATTAGAATAAGGAAGAAGCGGAGTTCAAATGAGGAATAGAGGCTCGATTAAGAAATCAGATCTTATTCAAATATTAATTCTACAATTTGATATATATATATATATATATATATATATATATATATATATTTCTTATAGGTAATGAAATACAATTTATTAAAAGAAAATTAAAATAATTAAATTAAAAAGATGGAAATCAAAAGAGCTTAGCCAAGTTGCCAACAGAGGGGAGAAATTCCAAGTTGTTGAGGGGAGAAATTCCAAGTTGTTGACATACAAGCATATCAATTTAACCAAAGCAGCACCAGATCTAAACAAATAAGAGAGAAGAGACAAAATAATTGAAGTGGTCAAACCCCAAGGTGGAGAAACATCCATGGAAGCAAGTCAAAAGAGCTCAGCGCCTGAATGAATTTGAGACAAACATTCCCTAGCTAAATGTAAAAAGAAATTAGAACAAGATAATGTGAAAATCAAAAGTTGACTTCATTCAAATTAAGTAAAAGAGGATCCATGGGCTTGTGGAGACCTCAACACTGGATAAGCATCGGAAGGGGTCCCCAAAATGAAGTTTTTTTTAGGGCTAAATAACATGTTTGAAAAATATTATTTTAAGGATTATATAAAAGTGGTATATCTTTTTATAGAGCCTAAATAGTGTGTATTACAAATATGCATTGAGGGGCTATGTTGTATAATATAAGTTTTCTTTAGGTTAGATTTTAGGTTAGATGTTAAGTTGAAGATGTATTTATCTCTTCAAATGAATTTGAAATTTGTATTTTATTCATTATTATTATTATAAAGTTTTTTTAATTATTAATAAAAAGTAGTGTATATGTGGTTTTAATTATAAAAAAAAGAGGGTTGTAAAAGTAGTTTTTATGGGTCAATTTCAAAGTCAAAAACTATGAATGAGCCATAGTGAAAAAACATGGTTGTCCATAGCTAAAACATCCACTCATAGAGAGTTTAAGTCATATTTCCCATTAACATAAAAGCATAAGAAACAAAGGGCATATGCTTGAAGAAATAACTATTGAACATCGACCATACCAATCGTACGAGGAGGCTAGTCCTGGCCATCTAAGGAAATTCCCCAGCCTAAAATAGTTGATCCATATTATTTTGAGAACGACATGAAGGCAGAAATATAACAAAGATATAATAAGGAAATACACAGAGATATTGCAAGGAACACAGTAATACATAAAACTCAGATTCTATTAATGACTGTCTAGAATACAAAAGATTGTAAAATGCTAAGCACACAAGCTAGATAAAATGGTGGTAGCTTATCTATGAAGAGATGTGTCGGCTATGCTCATTTGCAAGAAGTTGATTACATTGAGGCTTCAAAGGCCTTTTTAACATAAAGCATAAATGAGAAACCCTAAACATCCAAAACCCTAACCCTCGAAGATGAAACACCAAAATGTTTGTGGGCCCCGATGGGGGTAGTTGATACGTCAACTTCCCAAGGGTGCAATTTTTCCATGTTATCTTCATTTGGGGTGCTTGATACCCCATCAAAAATGTCTAACCAAGGAGTACACATTCTAAACAATCCAATAATCCCAACACCGATCTATTGGGCACTGCCATGTAAAAAAAAACGTTGTTTAGGGCCTCAAAACTGCCCTAGAAGTTTGGGACCTAAAAAACTATAGAAAAACTGCCAAGATGGAAATTGTAATTTGAGCTAGTGGAATAAGTTGACGACCACCGATGTCCACCTGGATCAGTCCTCCCCCCTTAGGAAGAAATGGTCTCCATTGCATAAAATTCCTCCATCAGATGGGGAAACTTATGTTGAATCTAACTCCTAGTGAACCACTTGCCCTGATGAAGAAACTACCCTTCTTTAACGGCCTGATAGATTTGGATGTTCTGTTAGTGGGTGCCCTTCATCTTGGTGTCCATGATCCGATCAATTGTCATTTTTCAATGCATTCATGATTGAGTTATGCAGGGGAAAAGTGCCCAGCTAGGTCCAAATTGTCCAAGAGAGGTGGAAAATATGGTCGAAGCAGTTCCACATTAAATACCAGATGCAAGCCAGGGAAAGGGGGTATACTTAATTCAAAATAAATTCTCACCCACAACCTTGGTGATGGTGTAAGTCCCATATCAGAGTGGGCGTAGCTTCCGATGGGGTCCTGTGATACACTCTTTCTGCAAATGCAATCATACCTTATCTCCCACCTTAAACTTGTGTGGTATCTGATGTTGATCGTGGTGTTGCTTGTGATTGGCATTGACTTTCTACCAAATATCATAATTAATTGTTGAATGTGTTGGATTTTTTCAACAAATTTGGTTGCTCGATCAACCTCATTCTGAGTATGGGAGGACTCTTTATGTGTAGTTGCAATGGGAAAATTTATGTCAAAAGGGGCCAATGGTTGGAACCCCAAGCACACCTAAAAACGGATGTGGCCAATAGAGCTATGGAGGGTTTTGTTATATCTATGTTTAACATAAGGAAGGATTTCATCCCATGTGCATGGATGTTTGGAATTGTACATCCTCATGATATGGAAAATCCTCCTGTTGACTACCTTTGTTTTTCCATCAGTTTGTGGGTGGAAGGCAGTCGATTTGGTCAGCTTGGTGTCCATCATTGACCATAGGTTGGACCAAAAAGTGTTCAGGAACTTATTGTCTCAATCTTCGATAATGGTTTGTGGGAGCCCAAAATGAACCCAAACATGTTCAAAGAAGAGCTTGGTGGTGGCCTAGGTTGTGATTCTATTCTTGTAAGGTGTCAAAACTGCCACCTTAGAGAATTGATCAACAACCACGAAGAGACATTCGTTCCCATGCTTGGTTGAAGGTAGACCGGACATGTAATCCATGGATATGGAATCCCAAGGCCTATATGGAGTAAGCAGAAGGGTGTATATCCCCTGTTTCTTGATGGCAGGCTTGACAATGGCACGGGAAATGCAGGATTTGATGTACTTGCGAACATCTTGTGAATATTTAGCCAATAAAATGCTTTTGCAATACTGCAATTGTTTTGTCCACACCAAAATGTCTAGTTTCCTAACTGTAACGAGCTTCCCAAATGATATTTCCATGCTCACTTGAAGGAAGAGAGAGATGGCTCATATGGCATAGCAATTCATCCTGAAGATGAAAGTATAGAATTATTTTTCATGCGCTCAATGTCTGATAGGTAGCAAAAAATTCAGATTCATTATGGTATAATTGTGGCCACTTGGACATCTCATGCCAACAAGAGTTAAGAACTATGGTTAGTGCCAAAACTGGGGTTGAATGAGGCACTATATGACATGGTTGGTTCTTCCTTTATTGTACTTCATGTTCAAGTGGAATTGTTGCAGGTACGCGAACCACTTCTGATGGTGGTTGTTCTATAACTCTCCTTGTGTCTGCATGAATTATAGAGGCTTGTTATCAGTGTGGATGATAGTTTCCTTCCCCAAAATGTAATGCTTCCATTGTCAACATGCCTACACAATGGAGTACATATCTTTGTCATAAGTGGGATATCTGCGAACAACATCAAATGGTATTTTATTTTGATAGGCCATCGGATGCCCATTTTGAGTGAGGATTGAATCTATAGCATAATTTGAAGCATCTATCTCAATCTCAAATGGTTGTTGCAGATCTGGCAGAATAAGGACTAGTGTTGAGCAGAGATGAAATTTCAAATCCTTGAATGTTTTCTATTAGGATGCATCCCATGCAAATTTGGCCTTCGCTCCACCCTTGGTCACTGGGCTTAGGGCCCAAGCGATATGAGAGAACCCTAATAAAAACCTACAATAGAAGTTGGTGAGTCCAAAGAAGCTATGAAACTCGGTCATTGTCTTTGGGGCCGACCAATCACGAAAGACTTGGATATTGGCTATATCCACATGCACACTCTGCCCATACGCGATGTATCCCAAATATTGGATCCGTTGCATGTCGAAGGAACATTTCTCCAAATTGGCATATAACTTGTGTTGTCATAGGGTGCCCAAGACCTATTGAATATGCTTCAAATGTTCCTCCCAAGTTTTTTTGAATATGAGGATGCCATCAAGAAACACGACCGCAAAGGAGTTTTTGAATGGCCACAATATGTCATCCATCATCCACATGAATGTGGTTGGGGCATTAGTTAAGATAAAAGGCATGAACAACCACTTGAAGAGACATTATTTAGACTTGAAGGTTGTCTTCCATATATCAGTTTGTTCAATCGACACCTGGTGGTAGCCTGACTTCAGATCAATATTACTGAAAAACTTGGATCCCTTGAGCTGATCAAGGATATCATCAATCCATGGGATTGGGTACTGATTCCTGACTATGATCTTGATCAGGTCTCTGTAGTCAATACAAAGTCTCCATGTCCTACCCTTCTTCTGTACTAGAACAATGGACTTCTACAAGGTGAGGATCTTGGTCTGATGTGGCCCTTCAAAATTATCTCTCGGATCTGGCATTTGATTTCTTCATTCTCCATGACAAAATGTTTGTATGCATGGTCGTTAGGCAGAGGAGCACCAAGTGTAAAATCAATTGAGTGATTTACCTAGAATTGCACAGGCACCCCAGTAGGCAAGAAAAATATGTATTTTTTCTCTTCTACTATCTTGTCCACCTGTTGTTGTTGTGTAGATAGACCCCATGCAAAGGTTTTGGAAGTTGCAGTGACCTTCTGTTTACCTTCAAAACAAACCATAAAGAGGACAAATATCCTAGCCTGAGAGACCACCTTTCTGCACTGCTTCATGGAGATGAAAGAGACCACAGTAGTTGGGACTACCTCTGGTACCCTGTAGAGTTGATCTCCCAAAGTAATAATGACACTACGAGGCCCAGATTCATAAACAACATGACTCTTCCACATATATAGTTGTCCCAACAAAACATCACAAATTTCAAGGGGGGAAACATCACGCAATACCTCATCTTTGAAGGATTTGATGTCGTAGTGCAAGCAACATTGTTGGCTGATGCAGATGTCTCGTCCTTGGCTGAGCCAACCGATGGTGTATGGATGAGGGTGCAGCATCATTGTTAGGTTCAACCTCTTGACAATATCTGTTGAGATTAGGTTCTTCTGGTTACCATTGTCAACAATGAAATGGTGTGGGGTCCCCTTCACACACATCTGTGAGTGGAAGAGGCGCTCCCCTTCTTCAGGCTCCTCTGGTTGGACTTTTGTGGTAGCGATGGTGACACTGGGTTCTGTGTCAATGATCTATTTTCCCTTTTTCGATTATGAATTAGAGTTTGAGTCAGTATCTGACCCTGAGGCTTTCGTCTCAACCAATAATGATTTTTTGGAGCAACAGTCATCAGTATTGTGCCAAGGGATTTTGTGGAACTCACACCACTTTCTAGTGTCCTTCTTTGACTTCCCATTACCCTTCTTTGTTGGTGGCTTGGAATGGTTGTTATGGGATTGGCCATTCTTGCTTTGTCCTTTTCCCTGGGAGTTAGGGTCACCCTTTCTAGGATTCTACTGGGATGGGTTTGTAGAACCGAAATATCGCTTATTCTTTTTCTTGAACTTTTGCTCGATATTGACAGCATATCGGTAAGTGGCTCCCAGTGAGGAGATGTCTAGGAACTCCATATCTGTTTGGATCTACCTATGCAGGTCATTGTGGTACTTTAAAACCAGGTGTCACTCAAAGTATTTATTACCGATATTTATGTGCAAGGTATGGAAGATGTTGGTGTACTATGGCACCGTCTATTCTCCCTCCTAACGCAGAGTTTTCCATCTCGCGTACTGGTCATCATAGTTTTCAACAGGGTAGTATTGCTCCTTGAGGGCATCAACAAAAGCTTCCCAAGTGGGTCCTGGCCCAAAAATTGCAGACTCATCCTCGACATGTTTCTCACAGTAAGTCTCCCACCAATCTCTGACATGGGGAAGGGTCTTATGAACCACGAAGGTGATTATTACATTGTTGGAAAAAAATTGGACAAAGAAATAACCCTCTAGCATACTTAACCATTTTTCCAAAGTGTTGACGTTTATCTAGCCTTCAAATAAAGGAATATCAAACTTAACTTGTACCTTAAAGGGCATCGTACCTCCAAAGTGACTGTTATTTAAAGGTTCCTTCGTTGATGTCGGCAGTCGTTGAAGGATCTAGGTGAAATTATCCATCATCTTGTTCCTATGTCACGCGAGGGCCTCCTCGAGCAACAGTTTGATAGGATCTCATGCTTCATCGTCACTCTTTTCTTCCTCCATGGGAGGTTGCTAGGGTGAGCGAGAGTGGTTGTCCTCAAGATAAACAAGCTTGAGACCCAACTCTTTATAATGTAACCTCGTCGATGACATGCACTAAGAACGGAAAGTAGCAGACTGCTCTGATACTAGTGATCCAGATTATTTTGGGAATGACATGAAGGCATAAATATAACAAAGATATAATAAGGAATTAAATAGAGATATTGCAAGGAACACAATAATACAGTAAAACTCCGATTCTATTAGTGAATGTCTGGAATACAAAATAAAATGAAAAGCACACAAGCTAGCTGGAATGGTGGTAGCTTATCTCTGAAGAGAGATGTGTCGACTATGCTCATTCGCAAGAAGCTAATTACAATGAGGCTCCAAAGGCATTTTTAACATAAAGCATAAATGAGAAAACCCTAAACATCCAAAGCCCTAACCCCGGAAGATGAAACACCAAAAGGTTTGTGGGCCCCATATCATCCACTATGTGGGGAAGTATCAGGGTGAGTTTCTCGTGAGTTAATTTCTCATTAGAAAAAAAAAAAAAACCCACCATCGCAAAATTAGAAAGTTATCATTATCCTTGTGAAGATCCAAGTCATGTAAATCCAAGTCATGTAAGAAGATGTCATTATCTCGGGTCATACATTTTAGGTAAACCATTCTATCTTTGAAACAAAAAATAAATAAATATTCAACTTTGTTCCTTTCAAAACTTTTCTTTTGATTTGAATTTTTAATTAAAACACTTTCTTAAATATTAAAAATATTTAATTTTATTTATTAAAATTTTATTTAATTTATTTTTTAAAAATTTATAATAAATAAATTTAATAATTTCAATATTTTATTGAAAATTTCATTACCTAACATAACACTCTATCAAACTCAACCAATAAATCAAATACCACGAAAACTTCAAATCGGAGTCACCATCCTCAAACAAGTCTCGACGGGAGCCTACCGTGGGAATAAGTTGAGAGTATATAGCATCCTTTGCTAAAGTCAACCCATGTTTAGCGCCATTGCAAGTTGGTGGTTTTTATTTATATTTGGAATTTTTATATGAAATTGAAAAGTGATTTTTTTCCTCTTATAATATAAATTTTAGTGTTTTAGTTTATTAAAAGATATTATAGTTTTTTAGTTTATTAAAAAATATTAAAACAAAGTACATAGTAAAACCCATGTTTTCTGTTAGAAAAAGATGTTTATGAGTGATTTGTATGTACGTGTTTGTGATGCCCACCAGTTGGAAGTAATTTTATAGAAGGAACTAAACGTGTTTGAAAAAATAATTTTATGGAAGCACTTCATCATTTTTTTTAAATTACTTTAAGCATGGTATAAAAGTATGGTAGATTTTTGGTACACTCTAAATAGTTGAAGTGTTTTAAAAATACAAATTGAGGGGTTGCGTTGCATAATATAAGTTTTTTTCAAGGTTAGATGTTAGTTTTTATATATATATTATTTTTATATTTTATTTATTATTATTTTTTAAAGTATTTTTTTATTTGAGTATGTAGGTTTTTATAGTTAGTTATTAGTTATAATGTGAGTAAAATTTTTTGGATAAAATTGTGTATTAGGTTTTGATAAAATAATTTGTATAGAGTTTTAATAAAAATGATGATTGTGAAAGTATCATTCTTTTTATTAAAACTAGGGTTGTCGATTTGAGGACGCTTCGGGACTAACAAAGGTTTCTTATAATCATCATTTGTATAGAGTTTTAATAAAAATGATGATTGTGAAAGTATCATCATTTGTTATTCTTAACAAGGGAAATTTGGGGTCATTTGATATAATGAACCCTCTCTTATATTTTTCACATTCTTTCCTCTAGTGATATCATGGCCAGTACTTTCAAGGCCTCGCCCCCACAGTCAGTTGTTTGTAATTCAAACAATAATACATTTACATTGTTCCCATGCCATAGCATGGTGATTATGATTAATGATTAATTACAAGTGTGGGGAAACAAGGGTGTTACAATGCCCTCCCCCTTAAAAGGAACACAGTCCTTGGTGTTCTTTCTGAGTAACACCGGTGAGGCCTTTCTCATTTCGCTGTTTCAGAAGTCTTGACTCTCTTTCTTGGCCAGGTCCTTTTTAGCCTCTTGGCCTTCTTCGCCTGCCTTCAAAAAATTCTTGGACAACAAGCACATTAATCATAGTCTAATGCGGAAACATTTTACTGTTGTTCAAAATTCAAGAGGAAAATATCATAATCTAGCACAATAATTATCTATGCAGTTCGTAGATTTGCATCAACATGGTTGTCTTGTTATCTTGTCTCACTGTTTTTCTTTGGCATACCCATTGTGTGCATGATCCCAATCAATATTTTATAAGAATAATCAAAGTCCCCTCTTCCTTGCAATCACTCACCCTCCAAGCCCAGGCTCAAGCATCCCCTTCTCTGATATACAGTCCCTAGGGCGATCCATCTTGCCTTGCCAAGGCTTTCTCACACAAGAAGAGTTCTAGAGACTTCATTGAGCTTTGCAGTCGAGGCGTCCCTCATAATTACTCTGTCGAGGCGTCCCTCTGGCTTGTGTTACCTCAACACAACATATTCCAGACGATCATGGCTTACCACGGGGTTCTCATGGCTCAACAGTAGCCACTTTGCATGCTTTTCAGTTTGACAGCCTTCATCTATCCTTTTTGGATAGATCTTTTCTTCTCACATGTATCACAGGTATACAGAAATTCATGAGACATCATCATAAATTATGAATTTCAAAATTTTATTGCAAATATGTCACCTACAGATTTCCAATTTCACATTTTGTTTTTCTAGATTTGTTCCACACAGAGAACAGATTCACAAGCATGGGAATTTCCTCCCCATAGCAGTTTAGCTCAATAGGCAATTGGTCTTCCTTATGGGCTTACAATACTGCCATATCCAAGACTCTTTCTTCCTGCAATTCATTATTTACACAACCAAACAAACTGTTA